>JAAAKR030045830.1:9557-19571 GCA_010014985.3 Delias pasithoe
ATTACTATCATGAATTAAGCAAGGGGAAGTTGGGTAAGGCCTCCAGTGATATCCACTTCTCTATCTAACTCTATAATGTGCTAATTGCCACCACTTGGACCAGAAACATTTTTAATTTCGTCCTCCTAGCGTGTAATCTATTAAGTTGAAAGACAACTTAGTAAGTTGATATTTTAACGTTTCTTATATTATTTTTATTACAGATAATAGTGAGAAAAAACACTATACAGTATAGACATCAGTGTGTCATATTGAAAATGTACGTTGCATCGAAGTTTTTGTTTTACAAGTCACGAGTACCTATTAACTATTGCCAGGGAACAGTTCATATACTTATGATGAATACAATTAATAAGTTTGATATCCATGAATTCTATTTCAAACGCCATTTAATGATTCCTTCTGTCTTTGTTGCTGAATTCTATCATGCGAAAGCTTATTAAAATAAAAGGGTACATGGCTGGGCTACGTTAAGGTATGGACCATCAAGATACAGGACTGGTACAATGATGTCATATAGTTATTACTTATTCATTACGATTGAATCTTGAAAAGCCTTAGGGAGTTTGTGGTATAGTTTTAAGAGTTATTTGTGCGAATATTTTTTAATTATGTGCGAAAAATATTTTGGATTCTAGACATGTAACAATGCACCTATCCGCGAAAATATTTTTATATGTAATAAAAAATGAAATTTCATGCAATGTGATGTTTTATTTTGTTCCTTACAATTTTGTACTATTTCTTCATTACTTTCATACGAAATTGATTCATTAATACTTAATGATTAGTCACTCGTAATATCAACGTTGTAAAGTATTTTAATCTATATGATTTAAAATGATGAGAAACTCAATAATTGAAAGAAAATAACGACACTAATTTTTCAATGCAAACTATTCTCTTACCTGTGAAACATTTGGTATGTAGATACGATCGTACATCTTTTCATTTCTTCGTAGAGAAAAAGTAGTGTCACCAAGTCGTCAAATACTTTTAAATTCGCTGAAAGCTTGTCATTTTATTATTATTTAGGTGGTATATCAACTAGATCTGTTTCAAAAATAAAACTATCAGAATTTTTTCTTATATATAGTTTATAATTTATTCTTATATATATCTTATATCTTACTTGAAGTTTGCCGGTTTGCTACTTTTCGCATACAAAATATATCTATAACATCTATCTCAAAATATATAACATAAAGTAAATAATACGAAGGAGACTTGATAATAACTATTTTTGAAAATTGGTTAGTAGACTAGATATCTATTTTAAAAAGATAGACTTAACCAGGATTACAGAATATGCATAATAAAAAATTAAACCAAGTTTATAAATAAAGATTTCTGTGTGAAATGACATTGAAAGGAATCCCTAAACAGGATGTCTTAATTGATTTTGAAAAATAAACAAAACATTAACAAATTCTCGCGCCACGTCTAGAGCATTACAATGCACCGAAAACAAACAATATTGACAAACAGTAAAGCTATGCCACACCCAGCAGTCTTAAGAAATTCATACGACGCAATGATACGTATTCTCTTACTTCTTTGTACGTACCAAAACGAGAATTATCACGTATAACGGTTCTTAGGTTGCTGTCCGTGACACAATAATTCTTTAACTTTATTCTTCTAGGTTATATTCTGTCGATAAAAAGCATGATACGGGATTTCTCTACATGCCAAGATGATTTCGAATTGAAGCCTCCAGATGGGGTGCTTAAAGACCACACGTTTCCTTGGCTTGGATTTGTACAATATATTCACGGTGAGTACTCTTATTTAAATAGTTAATTTTAAAAACGAACTCTATGCTAAATAAAACTATTTATTATATTATAAATATATCTTTAATGTTTAAGAGTAATAAATATTTTATAATTTCCTTCAGTTACTACCGGGCTGCCCCATCATAGTAAGGCACCGCGAGTGGTTTTAGTTCATAAGCAATTCGCTGTCGGCACAGCCACAGATATGCTGCACTTACCAAAAAATTACAAACTGTAAGTTGCATCACACGATATATATGTAAATAAATTATTTATTTCTGAATAACTTCTCTGAACATGCTTACGTGAAAATATAGAATTGTTCGTGATTATTACAGGGGCAATATCCTATTTGGTGACTACGTTAGAGACGAAGAAGAGTGTGGTCTTACTTTGTCACAAACAAAAATGGGAGTGGAGTGCCCTCGAGCGTACCTAGAAATACCACTTATTGACATATCGCCTCATCCTGAATACTCCAGGTAACTTAAAATAATTCAGAATTTCGTTCATAGATGAATAACTATTTGGATAAACTATTACATTCTTAAATTTATTGTCAAAAATAATTGTTGTATAATAAAAATATTTATAGGTTTGGAGTTGGTAACAGTCTGGCTATTGTAAAACTTCTCCGACCCATTAAATCTAGTAAGTGGAACCTTGGTACTCGTTCAATTTACTGTCTTTATATTTTTTGATTCGATAAATTAATTCACTTAGAAGTATATATAATCTGCTCCGGTATATTAAAAAAAGAATAGAAATGTTAAAAAAAAATATATTCGAAAATCATCTAAAACTGCGTCAAGTAAAGGCATTTTTCAGATTATATGGTACCAATATGTCTGCCATCGATCGAAGAACGTGAAAGAAAACGTAGGCACAAATATGTATTTATGGTAGACTATATAAGTTGTAAGTAATTTTGTTTGCGTTTTTTAAATTTTTTATGGTATGGTGGGTAACGGGGCAGGCGAGTCTTCTCTATAGAAAGAGATCACCGCCCCCATGGACAATGCTGCCAAAATACGCGCTTTGTTTGTGTTGCCGGCTTTGTACGCCGCTTAGGAGACGGTTAACTTTATTTATATGAAAGTTATTTTATAAAATCAATACTATTTGCTTTTGTCGTCGAATGTCTGCACATACAGATCGGAAGCTATGATATAGGTAGTTATTTCTATTTTTCAGCTGTACCACGGGATTTCGATTCTGAGAAAATGGCAAAAAAGACTCTTAAATTTTATACACACAGAGAGTGCAGAAAACAAAGGATGCGAAATGTATGAAAACACAGGCACTTTTATTTTTACTTTTTGTTCAGTAACTCTAGTGATTGTCCACCTTACGCTCATTATTAGAACCGGCTTTTAGCGCCGCGCTGCGTCATGCGGTGGAACTGCGGTATTCTCATTCATCCAGTGAAATACAGTATAAGTACTATTTGAAGCGGTATTCTGTAAACCGATAACTTGTAAGACGTCCACTGCTGGACCTAGGCCTCCACGCATACCTGTCCGAATCGGTCTGCATCCAGCGTCTTCCGGTGACACTTGTAAGGTCGTCTGTCAATCTTGTGGGTGGACGTCCGTGATCTCCACGTGATGATGATGAGCCAACCCAATTATAGTAATTAATGCAATATCTTTAAGAATTTGATGGCTTCCTATGTTCGTTACGCTCATGTATCAATCATCATTATAGAGTTCTTCGGCGTTTTAGCTTCAAAAACGATTGATTTACAGCATAATCTTAAAATAATTTCAGAATTTAGGTAGTGAAGGAGTAACGCATGTACTATGTTCTTCTGGCTGCGGAATTCGCCCTGGAGCACCCATTGTCACCCACGCTGCTGAAGGCACAGTTCAGCTAATGGGTGTGGCAGCGGGAAGCGCCGCCTGTACTCGAAGATCAATGAGGAATAGATTAAACAAAGAACCACCGCTATACGTCGATGTCTACCCTTATGTCAGCTGGATTATAAATTTCATTACTGCTAATATTTTACCTCGGCCGTACCCAGAACACTTTAAACTTGTCGATGGTGGTTCGAGTAAGTATTATTGTTTCATTTTATTTCACATGGGTATGACTGTGTTTTTTCTAATAATTACTTTACAAAGAAGTAGGGTCATAATTTAACTATATTCTATGACATATATATGTATATATATATAAAATATTCAGAGAAACGTATGAAGTTATAAATAACACAATGAATTAAAATTTGAGTTAAGAATTATTTAAAATTTATAGTTTTTATATATTTCAGTAATGCTGCTAATGAGATATTAAATTATTGCTATAAACTAGAAATAAACTCTTAAGAAATTATAATATGAAATCTCATGTTCATCTTGCATGAAGTTCTCACACATTTTAATGCGATACTTTGTGTTCTTATATACCTATTTCAGCTTTGGGCATAAAAAGTCGGTATCTGAGAGTTAGAAGAACACAAAAGGCTGGTTGGAAAGCGAGAACCTACGTCTCTGGCAATAATTGTTTCAAAAGCGTAAGAAAACAAAGACTAGCCTCATTCTTTTATTCAGAGAGATTCGAAGTAAACGCTGACCCACCTGGGAAATTAAATATAATAATAAAGGTGGGTTGTTATTTTTATTATTAGATCCAATTACATTGTATTTCGTATGTAGTTTTCTCTAACAGTGTGTTTCAGCAATAATGTATGCTGAATATTGTTCTATACTTGACTATAGCTCTCTCATATTTCAGCTGTCCGCGGGAATAGAATGTACAATCGTGTGCGCCCGATTGATGCTGCCGAATAGGCTCGTGACGCCGGTAATTACTGGCGTTGGTGGTTACAACATCACCATCACCTTCAGTACACAATGGTTCCCTTACGTTTTTTATTTTGCCTTAGGCCTTACAGGAAAGAACACTTCCTACTATGACTTTTTGAAATGGATCCCTGAACGAAAACCGGGCTTTTGGTAAAATTTTTAATTTAAACCAGCTCGACTTTTTTCAAACTTTATTACATACGTTTTTATACCATAGATATAAAGATTAAAAAAGTATAAAATTGTCTTTCAATTACTCAATAGATTCCGCTTTTGATACAAGTAAACGTGACTGATTGTTAGCGGTTGGAACAGATATTACATAATTTAAATTTGGTCGCAGAGTGACCAGAATTCTTAAAATCTATTAGGTACTTGCTACGTTTATAGTAAAATGTTTTTGTGATACACAATTTCCTTACATCTAGGCTGAATCAACGGCTATTGAATCTTCGTCGCTGAGACTCTGGCTGCCCGATGCTGGTGAAGGAAAACCAAATTGTGCTCCTGACGGTTGAGTCTGTGACGGAGCTTGCGGAAATGATGGAATTGGTTGAAATAATGGTGGTTGGGAGAATGGTGGAAATTGTGGGAATCCACCTTCAGCTCCTGGGTACTGCGGAATTTGGGGTATAGATGGCACTTGTGGTATTTGTGGCGTTTGTGGAATGTCAGGTACTTCTGGTGTTTGAGGAGTTTGCGGGATTTGTGGTGCCCCAGGACTTTGAATTTGTGGGAATGCAGGCATATTGTTAGAATCATTAGATCCAATGTTGGACGGAGTTTGGAAGCCTTGTGAAAGGTCTTGTTCTCTTTGATCTGAAGGGAATTCTGCTGAATCAACTACCGCTGTGTCTTCATCACCAGCCGGCTCCTGTGATGGTGGTACAGGAGAACCTTGTGGTGGCTTCAATGGATTAATTCCTAAAGGCGGTGCAATAGGACTCAATCCAGGATAGATTGGATTTGCTCCGGGATAATATGATGGCGCTAAGACTGGTTGAAAGGCTACTCCAGGATACGTAGGGTATACACCAAATTGTGGTATTTGGTAACTAACTTGCGGTTGGTATCCCACAGATAATGATGGTGGTACCTAAAATATCATAACAAAGAATTTATATGCGTACTTAAAGAAAATTTCCTTTATAAAAGTACTTAGAACAAGTTTTCAAAGAGTTTAACTTACCGCATTAACGTATTGACTTGTAGAAAACGCGAATCCCTTTACTTGAGGCGTTATAATTGTTCTGACCGAAGCGGATAATGGGACTGCACCTGGCCACAGCACTCCACCGCCGCAGACGCAGCATATTGTAGTACACAGCAATACGATTTCCTAGTACATTTCGTCATATAAACATACATTATTCATGCACTATATGATAATGTCAAGGATACTACAAAATATATATTACACAAAATGTACCTATATAAAATATAATAAGGTTGTGGCTCAAAACACCGACTTTGAGACAAATCAAATTCTATTTTTTAACACATTCTCAATACCATAAAAATCTTTACGATACCCGTTTTTAAGTACGCTATTTTTAACTAGTCAGGTTCTATAAAAATAACCGGAGCAAGTGTCTTTTAGAAAATGTTCGTACCTTCATCTCTGATGCACTCGTAACGAGTTATCTGTACTTGCGTTAATAATTTGCTTATATACTCTCAAACACCCACTTGAAACGAAGAAATAAAAGACCTAGATATGTCTTCACAATTATTTGTATTCAATATACTTGTGTCTTGCATCACCCTACGTTTCAAGATTAACAACAAAATCAAAGCAAATTGTAGACACTTTAATTTATTCTGCAGCTAACGCTTTCAATATTTTTTATTTATATTTAGCTTTTAAAAAAGCTCTTATTACAATAATAATGACATATGTCCTGTTGCACACTGAGTTCTTTAAGTATTGTTCATACATTATTTACACTCAGACAACTTCATATCTTTGCATTGCTTCATTTTGTGAAATTATTCTATTTAAAACAGCTTTTTTGTTAACATACACTTACTTGAAAAATACAAGAAATAAATTTCTATAGTTGAATGCTACATTTTCTTGAAATGCGTCATATCCAGTATGTTATAAATCATCGTTTCACTTATAATTTAATAGATCTAAAAAATTGATTCAAAAACAACAAGATATTTACTTTAAAATTGGTTACAGGCAAAATTTAAAAATATTCGAGATAATTATCGTCGTTTCGTTATCCTCAAATAAAGTATAATCGTCTAGTGTTATTTCAACAACAACATCTTACAGATATATTATTTTCCTTTCATGGCGTCTTCCCCTACAGGTGGGAAGAAGACATCCAATATTCTAGTCTTCCACATCGTTACAATAGCATTAGGCACGTTCGGGTGCAGGGGATGAGCTCCACCGATATACGAAGAGGCCCACAAATTTTTGAAGTTTTGAAGAAACAGACGAAGGAGTTTAATCTGCTCCATATTTGCAGCTTGTGCAAATTTACCTAAAACGTAATTCAAAATAAATTATTAGATATTTCTCCTTCTACGAATTAGAATCCATTATGAATTTCACGCAATATATATTTAATAATGTTAGACTCATAAGGAAATTATGTAACGATTTCTCGTTAGAAAGAATTTATAAAAAATTAGGATTCGTTTTAAAAGGATTTCCTTCATACATCAATTTATTTACGTAACAACATCTTATTAGACAACCATCCATAGTAAAATACACATAAGTTAGTATTTTACATTGTCTACATTATCTGCTACACTGTAGTTTCATAAAAGTTAAAAAAGGTTACTTTTATTTTATTCATTAATTTAGTTCATTTTTAAACGACTTGAGAAAAATAATAAAAATCCGTTATATGTGTTGCTTAATTCGAAACTTGGATCATATGCTGTGTGCCTGTATCACTCGTACGCGATTGTTGTTATTGTCAATGGGAGACAAAAAACTATCTACCATTTTAGTTAAACATTTTTATAACCACGTAGTAGGTAATAAAAATAATAAGGGTTAATGTTCATTTCTACGTACTTTCATCATTTTGTCTTTTACTGCGAATGAGTGGTCTACTCGTATATGTTGAGTTTATATTTCTTCTAACATCATCCGTTGATATCGGAAAAATTAAGTTTTCATTCATTATTTCATTCAATACCTAAAAAAATGATTACAAATTATACATAGTTAGCAATGACAGGCACTTTGTGCTTGCCCAGTGAAATTTTATTATATTTATGTAATAATATAGCTTAATAAATGATTAGTATGATGAAATCAATAGTGACTCAAATTCGTTGACAAAAGTATTATAATATTGCATCTCATTGTATAACATAAGATAGTATCGATATTAAGTAGACAGAAGTGAGATCAATTTAAGAGTTCTGACCTTTACATTTGTAGAACCCAAGGCGAAGGCGGCCACAGTGTGGTGACAATAAAATGTGACGAATGAAAATAATACCAGCTGTATCATTTTGCACAAATATTCTTTACAGATATTTAATTACAAATCTTGGAAAACAAGTGTAACGTTGTCTAACAAACTATCCCATTTTATAGATCAATCATAAGCATTGTGCATTGTATTAACTTGTTTTGTGTTAGCAAGTGTTTATATTTTATTTTATACTAGTTTTATAACAGAGGTATGTCTAGAACGATTGTATTTTTATTTACTTTTTTCAATTCAGTAATTGTAGTAAAATTAATTAAAATACAAAAGCGTGGAGTCATAATAGTTAATATTGTTAGGATTTACTGCGGTGCCTAAAGTAAGTCATGCCTGTTGTACCTCGAGGCTCAACATTGATATTTACTATCGACTTTCAGCTTTGCTAATTCACTTCGCGTTACAAGTAGGTCCGTACATTATAATCATAATTCTTATTTGACATTTATCAAAACTTGTTTATATATCTACCTTTGGATAGGATTTCAATCAGCTATTAAGGCTCTAGATTTCTTTTGAGAAGTTATACAGCATGCTACAAATGTAGGATCTAAATTATATATAATAGTACACTTCGTATTTAAAAAAGTGTAATTACAAAGAAGGTATTTTATTTATCACCTCACATCCATAATCTTTGAAATTATTATATTATATTTATAAAATCGAACCATAGATGAAGCTCATTAAAACCGCGTTTTAATCCTGGCATTTGTATTTTTTATAATAAAAACCAATGTCAATGTTTTGCAATGACATTTAAAATACAGGTTATGAAATGAAATTCCAAAACTATTTTTAAGGAAATGAATGTTTTACGGGAAGTTAAATAACAGGAATAAACATATAAATAGCATTTTGTAATGAATGCGACATGTCAGGTAAATATTAAATGGACAATAAATAATTAAACTTGCAGTGTATGTGATCGGATTCATCGCGATGGCATAATTCGTGTATTTACTTGTATGTAATTTGTGTATCACTATGGTATTAAGTATTGTAAAGTATTTACAGCAACAAAGAAACTGACTATGAATATTATTTTGTAAATTAATCTTGTCTATGGTACATTCTGTAATGTTTCACGGTATATATCTTATATAAATATATGTTCATAGTATTTTACTTAGAGAATGACAATAATTAACCACTGTCTTTAATACATACACGTATAGCTATTGTATCTATGTACCAATATGACGCGATTAAAGCGTAAGGCTCTTAAGATATTTAAATAGAACCATAAAAATATTACAAAGAGTATAGCAGATCAGATTTAAATACAGACAAGATTAAATAAAATTAGTAATATTTATATGCGTAACTTCCTTTCCAGGATTTGATATCATCCACCGACTCATCAGCGCAAACCCAAGAAGTAAAAAAAACTAAAAAAAAAAGTAAGTAGCATATTTTTCGCGTGTAGAGTTTTGTAAAATGGTATTACTGACAGACCACTACAATTCGTATAGACATAATCTCTATAGTAAGCAGTTAGTAACAAAATGTATATGATTTCCACGATAGAATGTGTTGGCGTAGTTGTTGGTCGCCCGGCCCGCCCCCGCGGTTCGGAAAATTCAGTGACAGTCGGCCGCCAGCCGCCGAGAAGCGCTGTAGTTGCAGCCCTATACACATTACATTGTTTATTTACAAATAATCATTAAAAAAGTGAACGGGACCTAAACATCGCTACGCACTCACAAACGTACGTCTCATGTTCATCATGTTAACTTTCAATTCATGCGTTTGAACTCGATGCCATTTGATTATATGACACAAGCTTTTCTACGCTCATATACTCTCATTACCCTCTATACAAATGTTAGAAAGAGCAATTATTATTATGTTACGGTTCTATGGGGCTACGGAAACAGTATGAACTTTAATTTTCTACTCTTCTTTGACATTCTAAAAAAATAAACAGGTTAGTGTTTATGATAAAAATTTGACTAGATT
>JAAAKR030045933.1:5132-15451 GCA_010014985.3 Delias pasithoe
CTATTTCTAAAATTGAACACTTTAACATTAATACTAATGAGATGTTGTATACACTTGATTACTATATTAACAAAAAAAGTAAAAAAAACAAGTTAATTTTAAAAAACAAATGATAAAACTGAATAAGCGTTAGAATCCTTATTTGCCTGTGTTTTTGCCCAGAATCCAGAAGATCGATCATAATAGTTAATACTAAACTTATAAAGGAATCTGTTTTATAACCGCTTGATGAAAGGCTTAATTTTTTTTTGCAAAGAAAGAGTCCGAGAATTCGTCTTACAATATGAGTGTAATTATGATTAGCTGATGTTGCGTATGAGAGAGATCGTTGAAAGGGCAATGCAATTGACAGTGCCGCCGCGGGTCGAGCGAGGGCGCGCGCGAGACAGCGGCCGTGGTGCGCGTGGCGCTACCGGATGAGTGCCGCGGTTGGATCCGTCGAGTGGCCCTGCCCTGTCGGCCGGCGGCCCGCGTCCGCGACCTCTGCAGGGCGTTGGCCCACGCAGCGGCAATAACGAATCCGCAGGACTATGCGCTGTTCGCACTACACGACGGACACGGTAAGTGGCTCTCTCACATATAAAGCTACGCCATGAATATTCATTTAGAAGAAAAAAATATTCCTTTTCAAAAAAATCATTGCGCAATTTGTAGGATAGTTAATAATATATCTATATGCTGAATAAAATAATTGTTGAATATATAATTAATAGAACTCCTTGAAATTATTTATATGTCATTTATAATTGAATACTTATAGAATTATACCATATACTATGGTATAGTTTTGTGGTTTGATTTAACTGTAGATTTAAGCAGACGAACCTTTGCGATTATATTTTTTTAATACTATGATTATTTACAGAAACAATGTTGAACGAGAACGATTGTCCGCAAGAAGTGATGTCAGAGAAAAGTGGTCAGAATTTTATATTAGCGTACAAGAGGATAGATGCGAAAATCGCGTGGCCGCAACAGGCCCTCCTATCGTACCCTTAAATTTGTCGCTAGCTGAAATCTCACTTATGAAACTGAATTTAAATAATCATAAGCTCGCAGAACCATCTGTCGTCTTGCTCATTACTCATTAGGGTAAACAGGATATATATATTTTTGTCGAGAAAGTATTTTCTACGATATTAACCATTTTGTAGCTTCGTCACCTCAGCGATTTTTAATTGGTGATCCGTGACCGCGTTAAGCAATATATTAAACTTCGCAATGGCGTGGTAATGTCAGTTCGATCTCAAAGTTTTACAAATTGGCATGTTATTTATACCAACAATATTAAATTTAATGTGACTTTTTGTCTTCATGAATCTTACTGCAGTTTTAAGAAAATCATTTTTAATAACAAGACCGATACATTTTTTACATTCTGATTATTTGATGGTCAACAATTCTCATAATATTTATTAATAATTCGATCGCGATTAAAAATCCTTCGGTGAATAGAACCTGTTTGTATTTACGCCATTCAATAATGTAGCTTTTTTACCTAATTAGCATATAAGATATTTTAATGACTGAATATTACTCCATAATGTTTGTACACTTACGTTTTGTAGGGATTCGTGTCATTAGAACCATTTACGTTTGATGCGATCCTTAATACCTTATAAAGGTTTCAGGTGTATGTATGTTCCTAAATTTCTCAGTACACTGACCGCTTACCATTTTTTCAACTCGTTTAGTATTCGTAGATGTTGATCTAAAAATAATTTTCGTCTGTATTTCTAATATGTAACGCTATTGTTTATTGAACTGTGATGTAATTCGTATTAGTAAAGTAAGTTTTGTATTAATTTTTGTATATTCGTAGACTTCTTAAAATAATTTATTGTAGTTTAAGGTACTCAGTGCTAGAACGATTTATAATTTGTGTCGACGAAATATTAGGCCTAATTTTGCATTGTGCTTTGTTTTGTACTAATTCCAATGAATCTTTCTACTTTCTATGGATAGTTTTATGTAATAAAATTTATATACTTTGTTAATAACTAATTTTAATAACTATAATCCTAGTCACAGTATGATTTAATTTATTTTGTATAGTATTTTGCCGTATTTTAACATTTTGTTCTAATTCTGGGAATAGAATTCTAATTCTATTCCCAGACAAACTAGTTTTGACTTCAAAGTAAGCTAAAGTAATTGATCAGATGAATTCGGCCTTGGCTTGAGACGTATAGCTCTAAATTGATTATTTCTTTATTAAGCATGTACTTACATTTTCTACATAGTACATTTAACATTTGTAATAGACATGAAACTAAAAGATTGAGCGATATCCTAACTAAACAAGTCGTAGCAAATATATTTTTAGTCGAAAGCTCGGCCTTTGGTGTGAATGTATGCGGAAGGAATCTTATCAAAACGGAAGCAGTCGTTTTAGTACTAAATTTGCGAAACCTGTTAGGGTATCACTCATATTGCATGTATTTAAATTATCTTCAGTCTTGTATTTAAAATTAGATTAAACATAATTTTCAGTCATCGTCAAAATAAAAGGATTTTTTACCAATAAACTGATTTTTATTCTTTTTACAAAAATATATGCAAATAAAAAGAATTTTCAACATTATATTGTTTCTTTAATAGATAAATGAAAACAAATGAAAAGGTATATAAAAATTATTGCATTCTAGTGCTTATTGTGAATTTTTTACAATTTTCTTGTACAATGTCAGGCTTTTCCTTAGTAATGCTTGCCATACATAGGACAGTCTACCGGAAAGATCTACCAGTACCAGATCTACCAGTGCGAATGGGTTCACTGATATGTGTGAATCGTCCTTTATTCGGCCTTCATTTAAAAATGGCAAACACAACATCGCCACGACTGATCCTACTTTATCGACATCGTCTCTTACGACTCCAGTCATACCACATATGATACACGGGACGTATGGAATTAAAAATATAATTTCACGCTCATGTTATGCATTTTTTTACTATTTTTCGAAGTCCAAATGAATATGGTTACTTTCAAAATTAATAAATAATACACGAAAACACTGAACATAACATTAATTCGAAAAACAAAAAACGTGTCACTTGGAGAATTCACAGTAGTATAGGGACAGAGAACCTGTTAATGTTAATCATTATAAACATATCAGTTAAAATAACCCTTTCATCTACACGGGATCTGATTTAAGAGACATTCGATCAATATGCATCAGGCTCGTATCCATGGCAACCAATATCTAACTAACTTTACTATGATGAAGTAATATATATACTTCAACGTATGAGTTTGTTAACGTGTGACCTTAAGAGACATAAAAGGCAAGTTTTAGGTCTATTTAGACACAGGAAATATATAATTTAAAATAATATACTATTTTGTTTCTGATTTATTTATAATAATGCAAAAATGCGACCAGAAGAAGAGCTAAATTATTGTAGAAATTATAATTTAACAAATGACTTAACAAAATCACAATACAGTATTGATTATATACCAAAACAAGGAGATAGAAAGAGGTTTATCAAGAATAACGCTTGTGCAGAAAACTTGTACATATATGCTCCAGATACAAAGGTAAGTAATGAAATAATTCGTAAATGCATTCTCATACAATATCTAATCAATATCTAAGTTTTCTCAAAAGTTTTAGTTAGATTTATTTTTATAAATTGCTCAAAAGATTTGAAGATGTATGATTCAAGTTTAAATAGTTATAAAATGAATTAAATTCCAGTTATTACGTTGTCCACCAAACATAGAGGCGTATGGAATATCCGAAACTAGAAATGCATTTGCAAGTCCATCTTCATCCAATCGCCTAACAACAAACAATGATCAGTTCGCAAATACGAGTAGATTACACATAGAACCGGTAGGTTTGAACATTTAAATATAATTTGCGTAAAGGTGTGACATTACATATTTACCAAGTAAAACTGTATTTTGTTTTGACTGAGCTACCCTACTTTTTTACGTTTCTTTTTAACCACATTGTGTTGCTCAATTATTGTTTAGGCTTATAATATAGTAAAAAGTTAAAGTTGCGATTAATTAATCATCGAAAATATTTTTTATTTCAATATAGCCTTCTGTAGTGCCTTTTCATAAAGAACTCGAGGCGTTAGACACAACTTACGAAGGTTTTGAAAAATATTTGGACCCCTATTTGACGACAAGTCGACTTTACCATCGTCCTTACACAACAGAACAATTGAATAGGATATCGAATTCGAAGGACGTGATAACTTATCACACTTTGAACGAGTTGCCTTGGGTAAGTGTCAAGTTTAATGGATTAATAATAATTAAAAAGAATAATCGAGTAAAATCTGTTAAAAATAGTTGCATATTAATAATTTATTTATTCATTTAAATATTTATAGGTTAGATCACGAAAGCCAAATATGGACAAATGGCGTATACAGTTGAGTCGACACAAATCAATTTATGACAGAGAAAAATTTAAAGAAGATTATAAAGAAATCAGAACGCATAATAAACTTAGTTGGACTCCTGGGTAAAGTTCCTTATTCTAAGGCTTCAATGAACATTATATTATTATTGTTGCTCAGAAGAATAGCATCGGTGATTATATAGAGAGAAAAAACCTGTATTTTTTTTACATTGCAAACATTATACAATTATTAGATATTTATTCAATAGTGTTATTTTTAGAGCATTCCGTACGGAAACAATGGATAACTACAAAGACTTTCGTCAAAGACCTGAATTGAGAATAAGTCATTTTGATTTGGTACATAAATATTATCAGCAAGCAACTGCGCAGCTTAAACAGATCTAGTTGGCTCTTGGGAAACCAGGAATAATCAAAAAAATAATGTTGAAATTGTGTTTACTTTTTATTTATTAGAATAATGAAAATATGGATGATACAAAGATTTAACATGACTCAAAAAATAATCACATATGCAAGATGAATTAAGCAGTGTTAGAAGACGTTATGATCTCTGGAAAATGGTAACGTAAAATTTATTTAATATAACTTGAGTTTTCTTTTCCAAATAAAAATTGAATGTAGAGCGAAGATTCGAAACGAACAATTTTTTTGAGGATAAAACTGAAAGACTCTTTGGTTATCGTTTATTTAAGTTCAAATGCATTGGCCAGATACATTCTGCAGTTAATAGGGGCGTGTGAAGTTAAAGGGATTTATTTTATTTTTGACTTCTTGACAATAATAATTGAGGATATTCGGAAAGGCTTGTGATTTCAAGGCCAAAAATTTTGTAGTTGTAGAAAATAAGAATGAAGTGGGAAATAACAAGAAAAACATATATTGATTATATTATAATATCTCCTCCTATCTACTACTATTTATCTAACCACTGGGAAAATAGTAGATATTAAACATATTAATTTCATAATAGTAGAATAGAAAAAGAAATTATAGATATATTTTATTAATAAATGATTATTTACTAATAAATCTAATTTTTTCAGTCTTCGAATAAAGAGAATAAACTAAATAATCGTCTATACCTCTATAGCGAAGTGATATTTACACGTCTGACCTTTAATGTCCTTTCTTGTGCATCCAAAATAAATGAAAAAATGTGTCAATTAAGAAGACAGGCTGGTCTTACCATTTGAGCTTACGAATTTTCATTTCAGTAAAACCTCCAACCCTATAACTCAAGAAATAATATTTTTTTAAATAGATCTTGACAAAGTCAAAAGTAACACATTAACAATGGCATTTACATAAAGCGAGGTGTGAAATCGTAAATTAAATATTAAAAATACAAGCAAAATGACCGTGAAAACTAAATGGAAATTCTGTATTTCATCTGTATTATCTTATTAATATCTTACGTCATTTATTTGATACAGCCGTACTGGATATTTATATTATCTTTTGCTGTTGTTTATACTTTATACAGTCAAATTTGTATGATATTTTGAAATACACAATGTTTAATAGATTAAATTGTCTAGCATCCAATGAAATATATTAGATAATCTTTAAAAGTATTCTTATTTTTTTTCAATTTACCTATTTATGATTTTTTGTGCATTGAATGATTTTTACTACATCTCCCCAGAATGACTATCGATAAAATTTGAGATAGAAGTAGCAAAATTGTACTTTGGACAAAAGGTGTTTCTTAAATTCTATAAAATATATTCGAATATCTATGAACGGTACGTCCAATCTGAACCATGTTCCATCGCGATATCATGACTTTACATTATGCTCTCGTCAAATTGGTGGAAGCTGACAAACATCAGCCGTCTATAAAATAGGACGCTTATATATAGACCGTAAAAATGATGCGCGAAAATATATTATTTTAATTTCCGTGAAAAACGATTGGAAAGCCCAGTTAAGGATTCACTGACCTACAGAGACATCCCAATATAGACTTCCTGAAACAAATTATTATTTTATTTTAAAATTATTTGCTTTTAGTTTCACTGTGTTCATGTACATTAATATACGTAGTTATTAGTGTTTATGGAGCACACGCTGAGTTCGGACGTTTATGTGATACTCATATTTGCACAAATTAATTTATGCAAACGAATTTAATGTATTGTTGGCAATTGACAAATTTTGATATGGGTTTGATAAGTGTGATTTTTCTAACATCGGTGCTTTTAATTTGTGATGGCAATTCATTTGGAGCGAAAAAGGTTTGTATTAGATAATATGGAATTCGCAGGTCTATTTTTGTAATATTAATATTTTCCGTTTTCATTAAAAGTTTACTTCGAAATAAATATTGTTCTCACTGCGGTATGCAGTTTTATAGTTGTCGACATATTTAATATCACTTACATATTTAAATGTTTTTCTCTTTGAGTGTATTTATTGGTTACCGTATATTCGATCATTTAATTTTACAGTTTATTTGTGAAATGTTTTTAGAAAACATTGTTAAATGGATTTCATTGCTGTTTCGATACATTGCATATGTAAACAAATATATACGTGTTTGCGATTGTGTAAATAGTGTTGAGCGACGTTTCAGCGGAAATAATTTTCCGAATAACAACTGAAGGTTGTGTTAGTAATCGTCATATAATATTATAAATATTATTCATATGAATATAATCATTAAAATAAACGAATGTTAATGAACAATCGATAAATTAATGGCAAAACAATTGGTAGTTAGCGCCACATTACTTATTTCAGATTTGCGTATTATTAACATCTGTTACTAATTACTTTTAATTATGTACATTCATTGTTATTTATTTATTCTTAACAATAATATTAAGAAGAAATATATTTAAAATCTTATACAAACGTATAAACATAATTCTAGATAAAATAATATAATCTTAAAGTTATGCCCTTCATAGCGTTTGATATTCCTTAAATCATACATTATTCATTTAAAAAATGATTTTTGGAAAAAATTAATACGCCCATTCTCTATATGGAATATCTTAAGCTAATGGGGTGAAAATTATCAAGAGTAAATGTATACCAACTAATATTTGCAATGTCTTACCATAAACCAGAATAAGCTCATACGAGGTCAAAACGAACATGTGGGTCAGTAAAAGTGGTCTTACTTGTCTATTACAATGTCGATATAATATAAAATACTAAATTAATTATTATCTGTTGTGCGGAGACTAAAGCTACTGAGGTATTAAATGTATCTTTTTGTCTTTATATGTAAATAAATAAAAATAAAGCATACTAAATCTTCTTCATATTTATTTATATATTTATTTTTATATATTCCACACGAAACGCTATTAGGTATGAACTTAATATCAGTGATCGTTAATGGTCAGTCAAATTTCATAAAACTAATGTTAATATTTTAACTTGTTTACACGGTGTGAAAATTTTAATGTGCCCACTTAACAATACAGTGTAAGAAACAAATATAAACGATAACAGTTAAGACTATTTGATAAATAGACATTTTTCTATTAATTCAGCTTTTTGCAAAATCATAAGTTAATTTACCTATTTCATTAGAGTTTTTCACGCAGTTGCTGCTAACAGTATATTATGAGAGTGAATGCCCTGATAGCCAAACATTCATGCTCGAGCAACTTCAGCCAACCATACAACAGCTTCACAATTATATCAAACTACAACTTGTACCATTCGGAAAGGCAAGGGTAAGCGAATATTGTATATTTTTTCAAATATAGACTATCATCGCACTGAAAATAAAGACTATATGAATAACTAATGCTAATTCTTGATTTACTGGTCTGTCTGTATATGTCCAGGAATTTATCCACAGAGTATAAACTATGGCAACGAGGGCTTCGAATGCCAGCACGGATCGTCGGAGTGCCTAGGCAACATTGTGCAGGACTGCGCCCTCAGTCGTATGAAGAAACAGAGCGACGTGCTGAAGGTGTCCTACGTCGCCTGCGAGATGGAAACCAGAGCTGGCCCTAGGGGAGATTTGACTGTAAGGCGTATTGTATCGTTTTTGTATTAGCTTTAAGTAATACTAAAATAATAGGAATAACATTTGTCGGTTCCAGAAACATTATGTTCATTCACTCGTTGTTATATTTTATCAATTTGAAACGATAAGATTGTAGAATTCATAGATTGTTATCGCACCATTAGCTTTAATGAAAATATGGCTTAATCATTAAAACAAATAATTATATTAGTGTAATAACTCTCTTAGGGCAGCCTATTAGAAATACTTCGAAGCTAAAATCATAAAGACTACATATGTATTTATTTATGTTTGAAAACAATAAACTACAGTTCCTTTAGTATGTGATTAAAATGTTATTTTAAAGTTGTTCTATGTTTGAGAAACTTGTTAACCAAATAAAAAATCTAATTAGTTTAGTCCATTCGTTTATTTCAATATCTTTGTATTAAATCACTTGCGACATACATCAAAACTGTAGGTTAGCAAAAAAAATGTTATAACAGTTAAATATTTTCAGTGTGTTGAAAATGCGAAATTATCTTCGAAAGATGTGGAAGAGTGCGTTTTGACAGGTGAAGGCACCACGCTACAACTTCAAAGCGAATACCAGACTAATCAAGTTCGACCCAGCTTTATACCTACGGTCACTATTAACAAGGTGAATAGCGTATTAGTTTTCTTTCTTTATTTTAATATTTATATTATAATAGGCTTTTTTTAATATATCCATTATTAAAACGTATGTTTGATCTTACATTTGACTTCTTTCTAGGTGTTCGACCAGCATATTCAAGATAATGCCCTTGTTGACCTGGTGGCTACAATTTGTTCGATCTTGAAGGAAACAGGCCCGTGTGCGCAACGTTTCAATTCTATGGCACTGAATTATCTTTTAGTAAATCAACGATGAGATATATCAATGAAAACATTTTAGTTTTTCACTTAAATACAGGTCTCAAGAAATTCATTACATTAAGCTATTGTATTTCACATTTTTATTAAGAATAAGTCGTAGGTAGGTAAACAGTAAAAAAATTCCCTTTTATATGAGTGAGGTTACTGACAATAATGAGTTGAATGCCCGATTGTAAACTTTTATACTTTTTTAATGTTCTAGTCATAGTGTGATACTGATTCGGATTTCGTTCAAACTGTGAAATGAACGAGAGAAAGTATTATGTATTAATTACTGGGCGAATTATCAACGATCCATCGGTAGTAGTGCGCCACATTAGTGTAGACGCTCGGCACGCCCTCGCTGCCGCAATTCTCTGAGCCGAACGATACTATACCCATCTGAAAAAGGAGGTTTTTAAAGAACCAGCTGCGACTACGCTCTGTGAAAAATCATTATTCAATAACCTGATTGTCAAAATGTTATACTAGGCTAGTAAGATGTTTTTAAAGTTATTCAAATGTTAATTCAATCTTACTGATTGACATAACGGTTTACACTTAGATCGAGTAATGAAATAGTAATTTACATTGTACAACATATTTGTACAAATTTTATGACATTTGTTGAACTAAACTTGATATTTTTCATACAAAAACAGTACGTTGAGTTTGAATACGTTATAAAGATAAATTAGGCTACATTATTAATGTTAGATTGTATTCGTATATGCAAAGTACCTGTACAAACATGCCATCCCTTTTCATAACTAGAGGCGCACCTCCAAACCCAGAGCAGGCATCTTTTCCCTGCTCTCCTCCGGCGCACAGTTGCCCTTCGTGTATGGGAACAGATTCACCAAACACTTTTTCACACATCTCCAGCGGTACCAAGGGAACTTCTAACTGTTGTTGACGACTCGCCTGAAACGACAATAGAAATCAAAGATTTATTTTTTACTGGCCATAATAACTAATACCTTTTTTAATTTAGGTAATACAATAAAAATATTCATTTATTTAACATAAAAATTACTTATGTGTTATCTAGAGTCTTA
>JAAAKR030046222.1:0-15646 GCA_010014985.3 Delias pasithoe
TAATTATAAGAAAATAGTTAAGGAATGCTCGTGTAGCGAAGGGTATTATAGAATAAGATACTTCATTGATGATACTACGCCTTGGGAATACGGCGATCGCGCTAGACATTTTCAGGAAATTTGTAAAAATAATTAATGTTAATGACCTAAACAGTTGCGCTGAATTTGTTTCGGTTCTTATCAGATTTGGATAGGCCTGGAACTGGTAGTAGGTTCAATGACGTTCAAAAGCAAAATCCCATTTTATGTATAAAGTAATTTATTTAGAATGAAAACTTTATAGTATGTTCCGGTAATGATAATCTACTCGCTAATGTTAATTGAAGCTTACGTATAAAAGCTTAGGTAGCATAGTCGACAATATTTACAAATAACGAGATTTGGTTTATATATGTATAGTGACAAATTTTTAAACATTATAATATATACATATTATATTATCAACGAGATATAGTTTACGCGGACCTAATACGACTCGGAAATTACGTACAGATAACTGAGAAAGTTATAATTAAAAACATAGTTTGAGAGCTTTTATAGTAGCCTTGTAGAAGCGATATTGAAACGTTGAATCGCTGAATTCCTATGTTCCTGAAAGCTCATTGGAGAGAAATTCGTGTCTCTTTTAATTTACTTGTGCGTTAGGTTTAGATGGTACGCGAGGAGTGCTGGTGGCGAAGTGACAGGCTCCGGCGAAGGTTACCTTCGAGCTGGTGGAGTCTACGTGTTATGTCTGCGAGAGAGACTCGGTCGGTTGGACGCGGCCGTATTGCATTCTCCCAATCCGCCGAACGAACTTCATCTTGCATGGATTGTACCCCAATATCTACTTATATCGGTTGCTGAAATTATGTTCGCAGTATCGGGACTTGAGTTTTCGTTCACACAGGTGATTTAATAGTCTCATAGTTTTAATGTAAATCGTATGATATAAAGTTTATTATCTCATAATGGATGAGACAGAAATACACGACAATTATGATGATTAGATATGTTTTAGGCGTATATAATTCTGTGTCTTTTTTATTGATAGTTTGAAACCATCGTTTCTATACCAGAAACAATATTTAATTTTCTCCATACTCTTTTTCATTGTATGGCAACAGAGCAAGCGGGTCTCCTTTGTGGTAAGAGATCACCGCCGCCCATGGATGACCGCGCCATAATCCGTGCTTAGGTTGATTTGCGGCTTTACGCCGCTTGAGCGGTATAAGTACTAGGCTCAACGAAACACAATACAAATAGAAAATCACGCCAGTATTCTGTGTATCTATATCACTACAGACGAGCCGGCCAAATTAGTGTTCGCAAATGCTTCAGAATAACTCTTCCACGAATAAAACAGTGTTAGGACATTCGCCCAGTTGCTCTCAAGTTCTACCAAAGACCGAATAAATTATACAATTTAAACACACCGGGGATCGAACCCGGTACCCCTGATTTTACAGTTAACTGCTTACAAGACCGCTCGGTGACGAGGCTTTTCTCTAGTATATCCAACGAATGATTAAACTACTGAGAAAGAGAAGAAAAATTTTAAAAATATAAAATCATAAAACTGAAATAAAATGTATAATATATATATATAAAACTTACCCATGATTTGGAAAAAAATTTTCACTTTAATATACTCGAATGTATTTACTGCATCCTTATTTGAGTCTGAAATATTATGACCTGTGATTTAAAAACATTAAATCGTCATTTCAACATATAATGGTATATTTTCATCCAATATTAATAATCTAACAATTTCCATTATATTTATAACCTAACGTGACAAATAACTAAATCTTCGGACAGTACCAAATGTTCATAAATTAATTCTTAGATTATTATTGAATTATTCAGTTTATAAGTTTGATTCGAAAATTAATAAATAAGTAAACGAAAAATAATAACTCCCGGGAAAGATAGTTACCACTAACGCAAATAGTAAGAACTATACAATTATTTAAAAATCCTACAAACGAACTAACTGCTAACATCCCCTTAACCGAATGAATTCAATTAAGAAAACAATACCACGGGATGTGTTATCTTTAGTAAGAAGAAGCGGCAGCTTAAACTTCCAGAGCCGCTCTAACCAAACCCTTTGTTGTACTTGGAATCGCTTCTTGCGGTTAGTCATGGATTTTTGTCGGTCAATTTTATACATAATTTTAACTTTTATATGTTTTAAATTACTTTACTAATTCTAGCAACTTACTGTTTTATCTATATGCCTATATATATAAAACAGAAAGTATATTTTATATAGATTAATATGTCTGTTCACATTCTCGAATTATGCAATGCGCGAGAGCTTTTTTCATCTTTTGCCGAGTATTGCGAAATACCAAACTTTCGAAATGCGCATTCCGTTAATCCTATTATAGAATCATATTTAAATAATTTTAAATTTTATTTTGTACTATATTAAGTTATGTTATATATGTGATTAGTTTTTCATTTATAGGCACCGAAATGCATGAAAACTATAACTATCGCGGCTTGGTATATGTCAGTGGCGATTGGTAATCTGATTGTAATATTAGTTGCTCAGATTAAAATCTTCGAATCTCGAGTAAGTGTAATATTATAAGCGTTTGTCTTTTCAAAAACTGATGCGTATTGAAAGTCCGTTGTCATTCATTGATTTCAGTCAAAAGAATTCTTCGCCTATGCTGGAATACTGACTATCGCTATGCTGTTGTTTTTCAAAATGTCCCAAGGCTATTGTACTCGAACAATGGAGGGTGACGGTTCATCGACGGAGAGCCATCCCCTGCTTCGACATCATTCTAGGGTGGGATGTGTTTCAATATTTAACACCTAACATCTAGACACAGCTTCCATTTGGCCACTTAGATATTCTAAAGGGCTTTGTACGTTTCACAATCCGTACCAATCGAAGTTAAAATCTCGGCTAGAATTGAACTCTGGAATTAATAATGTTATTAATATATATGATTATAAAATCTGTAATTAAAATATTGAATGATCGTATTTCTAATATATTTTATACTATTTAAATCACTGAAGTTTATCGATAGTTATATTTTATATAAATATTACTAATATTCTTTTATTATTTTAATTGCAGGTTATATCTGTTCACTCTCTTTCAACGAAAACACAATCTTATAGTAAACCAGAAAGCAGTGACGCCTCTTGTATAGGTCTCATAGAAAAGCAAAGAATGAAAGCTTGGCCTCCGCATGCCTTTGTTAATTTGGCAACACCGAGTACAAGTGATGTTAAAGCAACCACACTGGCTAAGTAATCCTTTACAAGCCTCGCTTCGATGTTCACTAAGCCTGAAGGAAATACATAACGCTCAGAATTGTTCCACAACGTACTTAGCAACATTTAACAGTCATTCAATATAACTTATGAACTGATGTTTATTATGTATTTTAAAGTAAATTTTGTTGATTATATTTCATGAAATTATCATTGTGATATTTTGTTACCAGTATTACAACTTAAAACGAACAAAAAATAATTAATTAAAGGGAATGAGTATATAGGAAAATATACATTTTGAATGATTCAAGTTGGTTTGAAGATTTTCCTGACAGTATTTAAAAGCTGTTTGGAGCATATATTTCTTATAGCTGAATCAATCAAAACATATGGCAATATATTGTTAATTTTTATTATAAATATTCCATTAATTTTTAATTGTATTTAAGACGTATGTCATATTAAAACAAAGTTTGAGATATTTTAAGACATGTATTTGTAATTAGTTTAATTTTTAATAGTATTAAATAAATTAAACATTGAAATATGTTTTTATTAATCACCATCAGGCGTTATAAATTGAAATATCAGTCATATTTTTAATGACGTATTTTGAAATTAAAAATATCATAGTAATATAGGCACCTCATAGATTAAACGCCATTTTAACTTTGAGATAATATGACTCTCTCGTTCTTATAATGTTGAAAATTCATTATATTCTCATTGGAAAATGTAAGTAATTCAAAAATTCGTTCAATTCATAGATACGTTTGCTTTGTAGCTTATTTATTCAAAATACGCCCTTTAATTCTTCTTAGTAATCCTAATGGAATTGTCTTTGATGGTGTCCCATTGCCATGCATATAGTTCACTGTTCAGTGAATCTGGTTATCCTATGTTAGGAGATATACCTCTACTCAATCGAAAAGTAAGTAATTGAAATATAACTTTGTATTATAAATTAGCTATGAATATAATATAAAAATGCATATATTTCTTATATTAAATGTCAAGTGTATAAATATTCACCAAGTAAATTACAATATTACAATTGTTATTTGCCATCTGAATGCCCGTTAATGATGAGAAAATTACTGGACAGAATAAAAGTGCACTCATTTGCAAAGAATTTTCTTGAAGATACACAATAATATTATCGTATTGTTGCATTCTTTTCTATAGACATCCCTCTATAGGATTGGACTCATCATCCTTCTCATCGTTCAAAGCAAAATACAGAAAGCTTTGTTATGAAATAAAATTAATATAAATTACGTTCGCGCTCAGTTCACAGGCGGTAATTACAAAAAAAATCAGTAATACTACAAAACAATTATTATGACTGTAATATCAAATCTGAAAACATTTATTCTAATATACGTTATATTCTATACTAGCTACATATTCATCATTAAGTTTTCAGATATTCAGAGGCACGCGTGTTACAATCAGAGAGCACCCATACATTGTCAGCATTCGTAGACAAAACGTTCATTATCTAACTGGCTGTTTACTTACAAAAAATGTGGCTGTGACTGTTGCCCATCCCTTATACCAGTAAGTACGTCTTTCGATTACACGGATAAGGAAAAGTTTCATATACGAAGGCACTCATCGAAGAAATTTTAGATTTACTTCTTAATTTCACTTTCTGGGACCCTCGTAGCTAACTGGTTTTTTAAGTCGAAATTCATAAAGCAAGAGGTATCGGGTTCGAATCCCTGTCCGGACAATTGTAATTTAATTTAATTCGGTCTCTGGAAGAGCTTGACAGTAGCTGCGCGAGCATCTTAACACTCCGTGGGACAGCAATTCTGAAGAATACGCTGATGCACCAATTGGGCCTGCTCGTCCTAAGTGATACCACAGGCTCACAGAATACTCAGCGTGAAGCGGAACTTGTACTGTATTTCTATAAGTGGAGAGAAGGCCTTTGAAATTGTGCGGCTTGAGTGAAGTAAAAAGCCGGCAACACAACTAAAGTGCGGACCGTGGCTCGGTAGTCCACGGGTGACGGTGTTCTCTTACCGTAATGGTGATCCACCTGCTCCGTTGTCCGCTAAACTATAAAAAAATAATCTTATTCTTCAGACAACGTTCCAATCTACAACTCTTCAGTTTGATTGCAGTATTAAACTATCTTATATTTATTCCTTCTTACATATAGAATTTGATATAATTAAATAATTATTATTTTACTAACAACACGGAGTTGGAACGAATAGAATAAATTATCTGTTTCAAGACACTCCATTTTTGCTATTTTTGACGTTTTAATATAAATAATTTATAATCCTTTAGTTTTTTCTTAAATATAGTAAATTGAAATATATTTTTTTCAGTGTGCCAATAAATGAACTCAACATAGTCGTAGGAGAGAATTATTCCGACCGCGGTACAACTTTATTGACTGTTATGATACTTCTCATTCATCACGAATTTGATCCTTATACTTTGAAGTCAGACATTTGTATTATACGATTTTACGAAAATGTTATAATGAGGTATGTATATTTAAAATATCTTTTAACAAATTACCTGGTGTCATATAAACTGCATGTTGTATATTACAAAGGATATATATTATAACATTATAATATATTTTAACTGTCTTAATGTAGCGTCTGAATAACGTTAGACAGAATACTATTTTTTTTTAAATTAACACATGTCTGCGAATGTGTCTATGGTAGAAACATGCCTAAAATACAAAGTCGTTAAAAATAATCTGTATAAAGTTGGAAGCGTTAAGAAAGAAAGTAGAGTTTCACGTTGTTATATGTTATCATGTGTAAAGAGCACGGGGTAGATGGTTGGAAGGAATACGTTGAACACAGTTCTTGAAACTCTCTTTTGTTGCGTTACATAAACATTTTCCAATAATCATATAAACGTCGGCGAATCTCTATATTTACAAATGGTAATATTATCATGTGAAGAAAACATTTTCACATATATTCAAATTATAAAAATTATATTTATTTTATTTTATAGCGGATTTATTGGTGATAAAAGAACACCACCGAGCATGGACAACCACGATACAATCCGGGCTTTGTTTGTGTAGCTGTTTTTTTACGCCGCTTAAGCGGCATAATTTAATGAGCCTCCGGTATCCTCATCTAGCGAAACACGGTACAAGTACTGTTTCACGCTGGGGTTCTTGTAAGCCCATGGTATCACCACGGTCGGTTCGAAATTAGTGCGTCAGTTTGAGAACATTCTCCCAGCCACTGTCAAGACCTACCAAAGACTGAAAAATTATAATTTCTTCAGACCAGGGATGGAACTGGATACCCTTCAAGTTTATAAGAAAACTTGAAATATTATATGTATTTTTAGAGAAATATATCAAAAAATGTTGTTTGGAATGTTTAATTAATAATTTTTGATTAAACTTTTCAACTGTATCAATTATTAAATTGTAAATAAAAATCTTTAAAAAATTTAATCAAAAATTTTAAACCTCACATATAAAGTTTATATGTAGTTAAATAGACGCCGCAAAGCTCAAAGTTCAACCTCGCGTCACGTCGATTTATTTTACAACTTCTATTTGTTGTACCTGTCTGTCTTTTTTATCAAAGAGGAGCTTAGCCCGTTTATTTTGCATTCATTTTCCGTAATTAAAATAACTTTTCTTAGAACTTGAACTGTAGGAACGCGACATATAAAACATACATGGTTGTTTGATGTAAAACAAATATTTTATAAAATTTACTATTTTAGGTCATCATCAAAGACAATCGCGTTAGTTTCGCCAATAGAAACTTTGATTGGTCGAGCCTTTGTTACAGGCTGGGGTCGATGTGATTTTACGGTATGCAGCTACTAAACTCATCACACTAGAGAAACTTAACAGCTTTTATTAATAACTGATTATCTATTAAATCCATTGGCGCTTTAAATTAATATAAATTATCCTAATATATATTTACTTAACTTAGGCTGTGTATTCTCAAGCTGTTTATTTTTCACTCATGCTCAACTAATTATCTTATATAGTTCGTATAAATTAAAGACCTTACAGTACCTAGATATAATCAAACTGTTTGTTCTCTCGAGTACTGGACATTTATTTTCGTGAACAGTGACAAAAGACCACCATTTTATTAATTAGTTTTGCTGAAATAACTTCTAGCATTGTAAGATGGATGATAATTCAAAGCTATAGGATTTTTAGCGAAAAAAAGCTTTCCAAATTCTACTAATTACTTGCCATTATCGATATGTGAGTTACAAACAAGTTTTCCAAACTTCAACGTGCACAAGAAAAATAACTGCATTTAGAATTAATTATTTTCGAATTGATTCTCTCGAATTTAAGTAGCATAAACAAGTATTCACTAACGTACTGCGTACTCAGCGCAATTCAATACAAATTGATGAATTTATCAGCGGTTTTGTGAATAGGACAGAGAGCTGTGTTTACCTCGATCATCTATTTATTATCCAGACGAACTAATGGATCCAATGCTACGAACGGTTTCTTTTATCCTTGACGCGCCAAATAATGCGTGTGATGTCTACAAGCAAGTAGGTACTTGTTTATTGTTTAATTAGCTCATTTAGTTCTTATAAATAACACAAGAGACCTTTATAGGAACATATAATACAAAGGTTTATTCGTTTATACACATGCTATTGCTATAAAAATTGAATTCATAGATAAATTATACAATTGCCGATGTGTTATTTTAATGTAAGACCTATAATGTTGTAAAGTTTCCGTAAAATCCATTCGGTAGTTTTTGCGCGAAAGAGTAACAAACATCCATTCATCCAAAGTTACATTTAATAGTAAGATAATATAGCCTTAAAAAAAAGAATTAATGGACGGACTTAAATAATCAATTCAAGTGATTCATTTTCGAATTCGAGGAAATAGTCACTTGAATTCGTTTTATTTCAGCATGACAATTCTATTACGAGAGGAATGCTATGCGCTGGCCAATCGAGGGATGTCAACGCCGTGGCTCCGTGCTTCGGTGTGCCTGGCGCAGCCCTGGTACTAGATGGAAATCTTATTGGTCTCCTTTCCTGGGGGCTTGGTTGTGGTTATGCTCACGACTTACCACTAGTTTATACAGAAATACAACATTACGTTACGTAAGATTACATTTACTAGATTGTTCTAAGTTTAATACTTCCGTTTATTTTCAATTTATTAATCCAAATCGATTGAATCCTTTTCATCTATATAGCTCCAATAGTCAAAGTGATAACTCCTTTAGCCTACAACACAAATGGGATAAAGATATATAAAATATACCTTACATGTTCAAAATTTTCTATGCCTGTATTTATCGTCATTAAAAAGTACAAAAAAAAAATTCAATTCATATTTAATTCGTCTTAAAGAAAACTTTGTTTTAGATGGTTAGTTGACAACATTTCTATTTTGGATTCAATAACCAATCAAGATATTAACGAGCTATTTGAAGCCACGAAATCCTATAAACTAACATCGTGGATCCAAAAGACAAGAGAAAAGAAACCTTTAACAAAACTGTATCAGTTAAACAAACTACGACTACTCTCTATTGATAATAGTCTATTTAAACTACAAGGAAAAGTATATGACATAAGAGATTTTATATATAACGGTAAGCATCGAACGGAGAAAAAGAAAATGTACAGGCAATTACAAGTGAACTTCAATATGACTTCAAAAAAGGTTTTCCATTTTATGCCTATAGTAAAACCAATGCCCTTCCTCAGTAATGAATCTCTATATTTAAACGAAAATTGATTACAATATTTAATAGTTTGATCAGAAAGACACCTTGCTGCGTGTCATTACTGAAACAAATTTGTTGCACTTAGAAAAATTGTGGCAGTTCATAAAATTATAAGAGTTTAAAACAATAATTTCGCATATAAATCTCTCGTCATACTAACTGCTTTTTATTTAGTACGTCTTCTTTTTAAATAAATATTATACATAAGACATGTTTTTACTAATACTAGAACATTAAAATATGTCTTATATTTCTAACATGTTTGGTGAAATTAATACCGTATATTGTCGTAGAACTAAATTTCTAGAATTTTTATGGTATATCGAACAACGGATCAGGTGGGTCTCCAATATAGTAAGAGAACAGCGCCGCTAACGGAGCTACAGTTGGTAATTTGGTTGTGCAGCTAGCTTTTTACGCCGCTTAAGAGACATGATCATAAGGGCCTCCGATATCTTCACTCATCCTCTGAAACACAGTATAAGCTCCGTTTCACCGCTGAGTAATCTATGAACCCGTGCTAATACTTCGGACGAGCCTGCCCAATTTGTGCGTCAGCATACTCGTATTACGCTTCATCACTGTGCGGCATTGTAAAGACACTTGTCCGGTATATTATGAGCAAGATCAAAGATAAGTATTTAAATAAAACTATATATATTAGGATACTTTATTTGGTTAAATGCATTGGTACAGATTTTCTACAATACAACATGTCAATACAAGTTTTGAACAGGCTAATAAGTACACATTTGAGAAGGTGTTTACTGTCTCTATATGTATTTTGAAATAATAATTCACTATATCATATAATAAATAAAATAATACAAATAATTCAATAATTTCAATACATAACCAAATTTATTACTTTGTAATCGAAATAATAGATTGAAATTTATGTACATATATATGCTAAACCGGAATAAATATAGCTCTAGAGATATGAGCCTTAAGCAGACCGTAGCTTATTTGTGTAAAGCCTTTTAACTTTACTTAATTTGACAAATGCTCTATCACTCTTACTAATGCGAATTTATTGTTGGATAACAATTACATATCAAAGTACTAATACTTAACTTAATAAAATATTTAATGTTTACTAACGGAATATAAGATAGATACTGGTTTAAACGTAAAGATATGATACAATACCATATATAAGTATATGCATTTAATGCTCAGACCTTAAAAATTAGTAATTATCTCTTAAATATATATTAAACCGTAAATTTATTGACTAAAGTTAACATTTTTTCGTAAACACAAGTTATCCTAAATTGTATTAGTGAATATGATACTTAAAATAATCTACCATTTCGTTATATATTTTTTAGTATAAGATATTCACATTTAGATATCGGTCTGGCGGAATAATAATTCGCAGAAATTTGAACAGAAGTTATTTAAAGAAGAAAAAATACTCGTAGATGCAAAAAGTGTAGACGTTTATTCATTTTTGAACATTTAGTAGCTTGCTTACTAGCTTATCTTTGGTATGATTATCATAATACAACATTTAAACATTACGCACAAGTTCCTTAATGTGCAAATCATTGGGATCTTGATATATTATTATATTATAGTTAGAGGTATAGATTTAGAAGCAGCCGGGGCGACGGAAAACGCGCATCTCACTTGTTGCGACAGCTATCCATTCGTTCCTAACTGAGTCGAACCACGTTAAACCGAGAGTATATTTACCGTTAATGTTTACGTGCTGGCAATGAGAGAACCACCAGCCACCCTCGTAATTTCCTGCACAGTGAGTGTTGGAAATGTCCCTGTCACGGTCAATCGCTGAGAATTCCATGTGGTTCTGATATTCGAAAGCATCGCTCGCATTTCCTTTGAAGCCACTCACATCGAGAACATATCCAGAGTCAGCGTTGCCAACGGAAAAGTGATCATACTGAGCGTACCACACGCTTCCATAGATATCAGTCATTTCAATTCTCATTCCTGAGCAGTTGTCTGCTGTAATCTCATACATCGATTGGAGACCCAGCCAAAACTCTGAAGTGGGATCGCCAAAGCCTTGTTCGTATTCCAAGAATTTTCTATTGAACTCTACGGTTCCATTGTAACGGCGTTGGAGAAGTGTTGTTTTGTTGCTACACCAGGTTTCGATGGGTGTTTTACCGGGGTGTATAAGATAAGTACCGGGAGCTGCTGATACTTTCGAACAATCCTTAGGCAATTGCTTAACAAGGTCTTCGTACTCACGTTCCACCGGTTGTAGTTCCTTTACTTCGCCCATCAGTTCGGGAAGAGAGACAGTTGTGTAGTTAGAGTCCACGTGCGTGGCTTCGCTCTGTAACAAAATATAAATATTAACACTGATTAAGATGAATATTATTTTAGATGTAAATTTTTTATATCTCTTTCGTGTACCGTCGTATGGCTCGCTCTATATTGTTTTATTTTATATACTACATATTGTACATAGTATTTATACAATAGTCAATATTTATTACGAAGAATTAAACTATTTTAATATTATTATTACCTTCAGGATGTGGTCGTTGAGGCGATAGAAGTGTTGTTTCGCCGTAGCTTTCAAATTTAGAATAGATTCATTTATCTTCTTTATATTAAGCTGTTCCAATTCAGATCGGTCTATTACGTTGCTTACGCTGACTGCTATAGCTTTTACAGTCTGTTTCAGATTTTCTTGATTTTCCTTGATGTATGACGTCGCGGCGTTAAGCTATAACAAGATATATTAATTCGATTAAAAAGATATTAATATCAAATAGAACGATTTCATAAAGCTTTAGTTGATAAGAAAATAAATATATAGTATATAACTTAACCTAAGGTAATTTACCTGAGCAAAACTGACATCCAACTTCGATATTTCTTTCCTGAACTCTGGTATTGTTTTATCAACTTTATTTTCAATGCTTTCGACGTCTTCCCGCAATTCTAGTAAGGAGGCATGCACTTTGTCAAAATCAGATAGATGTTGAGAGACGTTTTGCAATTCCTCCTTGAATCCCTTTGATTCCAAATCGTATATCTGCATTTTGGTCGTGATAAGATTCCAGTTTGGTTCCTCTAATCGGTCGAGACGACGTTGAGCATCTAGCAATTGGTCTTGAAGATTCCGTTGGTACGCATCCATCTGATCTTGGGCACGTGACAAACGCAAAATTTGAGTGTGGATCATTTTCGAATGGCGTAGTTTATGGTTGTTTAAAGCGTTGCGAGATTCAAATACTGGGTTGTTACGGCTATTATCAATTTCTTCTAATTGTTTGGCCTTCAACTGTAACAAAAGATTCCAAAAATATTTAGATTTCATCGTTTTGAAATAAAATTCTCCGATTTAAACTACCTGCAGGAATGAAAAATATATTTTTAATATAAGAGACTATACAATAGCGGTAAAGTTGTTTCGCGTGGTGTTTCAACGGTGAGATACCGGCCTCGAACAGAATGCAGTCCGAATTAAATTACTTAATGCTCGATCAAAATACAAAAATACTATTTTTAATTAGCTTACAACAGTAGGCGTGTCTACAATCCACACATAGGTTTTGTTGTCCGCTTTTTAAGTCGATTATGCAGTATAACTTGATGAACAAACCATAGTCAAATACTGTTCTCCACTGGTATTCTGTGAGCCCGTGGTATCATTCCGGACAAATACGCCCTTCCAAAGATCAAACCCGCTGTCTCATCGCGGTTGCTTACAATATCACTCAGTCACGAGAAATAAAATTTATAAAAAAAAGAAAAATCCATTTAGAAAATATATCATACAGTTAAATTGTCTTACGAAATAAAATCAACGATTATTTGTACCATTATAAAATGTATAATAAGTATTTCATTTTAATAAAATACTTATCCTCTATAGACATATAAAAAACTAGTCACCCGATGTTCGTCATAACATACTGAACTTTAGTTTTGCCATATATAGAATAACAACGGTGAATGCGTACAAATTCACAAAAATTTTTTTAAATAAATGATAATAATTTGAAGAGAGTAAACTTACTGGAGGGACTTCAAATTTTTTTTGCCCCTGCAAAACCTTTATTTCTTTATCTTGGAATTAATCCTTCTCAAACTAAATTACTTAATAGTCAAGGCTAATTCAATACATTTGTATAACTTTTTGAATTATTTGATTCCGACATTATGTCATGATTTTAATCATATAAATATTAGGAAAATGTCGTGTGTTCGCCGTTCACCCGGCTAGGCTTGGCTGCAACACAATATGCTATGTCGGCATCACGGGGGCGCAGGAGGAGAATCAATAATTTATATAGCAAAACATCGTTAGCCTGGTCAGCTAGTCTAGGATAAACGATCCACCATCCATGCACTCTTAGCTTCAGCGGGACCACGAGTATGCAGCCGGCCTTTACGGGAGATATGGGCTATTTTGTTGACAGTCCCCAAAATTTATTTGTATCATTTTTATACATTAATATATCTAACCAATAATAAAAGTTGTACTGCTTTAATTAGAACTAGAAAGAAAAGCACACACGTACAACTGCCATAAAAAGTGTAAAATATACTTCAGAACAATAAATGTAGAGAAGTGAGTGAAATAGCCATCTGCTATAAATCCGTGCCTGTAATTAAGGAGAGCCGCCGAACTGGTTATATGCCTATAACCTTGCTGAAGCCGAGATGCTACGCTGAACTCGTAAACTTAAACTTCTTTATGCAATATTGCATATGCACATTCCGATGCGTTTTTAAATTAACATCGGCTTGGTTGACTGTCATAGCATTCACTAGTGTATACAAGAGTTACAATGTACCTTGAAAGAGTTTTAATTAATCGACAATTGATAAGTCGATTTCTGATATTTGCTTCAGTCATCATATTATTAACTTAGAAGATTAGTTTTTGTATACTCTAATTGTTAATGATTAAAGTAACTATGACGCCTTCAAGTCTTAATTACTTAAGACAGAAATGTAATATAACTTGGAAAAAACATTTGTAGAACTACGACAACTGTTTTGCAAAAACAAAAATCAAAATAGTCGAAATTAAAGATTTTTGTATTGCGTTATAGTTGAAGATTTCCGAGGACATTTTAGAGGTAGGATAAACGAGCATTGTCATGGGTTATAGCTAGAGTTCTAAAATACGTCTTAAGTTAAAAACCTTAAGGCTGAACTCCCAAATGCAGATTACAGCTTATTGAATTAGAAAATGTGCTGATTTTTAAAGATATTTTGAAATAAGGATCTTTTTAACATCACTAATATGCTTGGAGGAAAATGTTTAGTTCAAGCACGTGACATCCGTATGATGAAGGCTTTAAACAGGCTCGCAACTAGTAACCAGGTGGGCCATCTTGCATCTGTAGAGAGAGAGATATATGCTTCTTTTTCTATTATACTCAGTGTAGTATAGTACAGGCAGATGTTTTATCTTATTAATAGCTTTGGACAATTTATGTTCTTAATAGATACGATATTGAATTTCAAAAGTATTTTAGCATTGATCTTATTGAATTTTAATTGTAATACATTAGCGTGTAATAAAACGTGTATTTCCGTACAAAAAGAAATTTTTAACTATTTAAATATAATATCTCTAATGCTTTGTCGGTGGCTTGTTAATACTTGTTTCTGTAAAGAAGAGACTGGCAACAGAGAGACCAAATACTCGAGCACGGGTTAAATTTGTAACGATCATTAGTAGATAAAGGGATTTATGACCTCCATTGAACAATTTAACAAGCATTTTCCCTTATATGAACTACTTTGGTATTTAAATTGGAATAATGTGCCTGAGAACGAAACGCACACAGAGATGACGGGATTATATCCGTTCATATATATTACCTCACTTGAAAGAAGGTTTTAATTTATTTTTAAGACAATTACAGAAACTGGATCCTCATTTATTTTACTTAAAGTTTATTTACAGCTATTGCAGTGTTAATAAAGGTACAATATCTTCTAATACCTACTTCGTCATGGACATATATACAACCATTCACCTTTGCTAAGAAAAAGGTATATTTTTGATTATTTTGATGCTGATTTATATTATTTCTATAGTTTTAAATCAAAAGACACATTTCTTGATAAATTTAAATATACGTTATATAAAGTAAATAATTTCGTAATTTGTCATTAATATCTAGAGACATTAAAATGATTTGATACTAGTTGAGGCGCCAGATGACACTGCGCGCTACGTCACATACCGCTTCCGTATAACGAGGCATTTTTTCATCATTATAAATTATAGGTTATGTGCTGTTCCTATGTACGAGCTATATTAAAGCAAATTTTCATAAAAATCTATTCTGTGGTTTTCGCATGAGAGAATAATTAACTGTTTGATATGTAGTATAAAACATTATTCCATATCAAAGTAATTTTCTCTATACAATGTAATCAAATTATTGCAATATTTTTTACTATTGGAAGTATAATTAACAAATAAAATATTACCTATAAAATACCACTGACTCAATCCGACATCGCAACCAGTTTTTTTTAATATAAATATGTGAATCAAAGAGAGACATAATAAAGTAAATGAGTAGTGATACACCTGCTGGCGAGGACCAACCGCACGCACGCTTCGATACTTGTACTGGGGCGATTTCATTTTATGCTAATTCTTCGTATCACTTACATAAAATCTTTTCGCAATTAATATTTTTATTTATTCAAATAAA
>JAAAKR030046613.1:0-12044 GCA_010014985.3 Delias pasithoe
TAAACTTTGAATGTCGTTTCTTTGGTTTACAGGTTTGTTATTAGCGCTTAGTTATATTTGGTTGTTGTTTGTTCGATGTGGTTTGACAAAATAAAGAATTTCTTTTGTTTACAGAAGAAACCATTGTTTTTATTTTACGGTGGTGATCTACATATCTAACAAGAAGGATAGCGTTATATATGTATAACATTTTGAATGGGACACAGATCCTTGACTCCAGACTACAAATCCCGATCAGTTAGCTTAGTTAATATTATAATTAGCAAAAAAATCTAATTGCTTACTGATTAAATTGTTTGTAAAATTATTCTGAAAGGATTTCAAACAACTCAAAAATTTTCATAATTTAACAAATGTTTGGGAGAAAGTACATTTTCAAACTTCTATTTTAATTGTAAGGTATTGTTTATGAATCATCAAGTTAAATTTCTATTGAATCCGTTGAAATTAAATAATCTTAAAGGGATATAATCATTGAGAATAGAAATCTAGAAATTCGAAATATACTCATATTAGACTAAACTGGGTAAGCTATTAGGGTTACTATAGAGGTAAAAAGGAGAATCTTATTACATAGTGGCCGCTTTTGGGATATCTCCAATGATATATATTTTTACAAGACAGCAAATTTGTTAAATAAAATATTTGTACAATAATATGGCTGAACAAATAACATTCAAGTTAAAACTATAATGAAATCTGTACTATTTATCATTTTAATATATCCACTTTTCCATTGTTTCATATAACTGATAAATAGAAAATATATTAGAAACAAAATAAATTTAAATTGTCTAGATTTAAACTAAAGAATTATTTAAAGTGTAAGAAATTAAAAACAAAAAAGAGCAGCCTGACTATATATTTATTTAATTTATTATATAAATTAACCATACACTTATTAAAATAACTTAGAAAATCTTTGTGAAGTCTCCAATTATTACTGTAAAAATTCTACTTTTTAAATGATGTATTAATATTAGCCCCTATGAGTGCAACGTCAAAGTTCACAAACAATTATTATCTGTGAACATCTACAAAAGTATTCTTTCTCATTATATTGTTCAACAACATTAAAGTGTGTATAATATATTAAACATATTTTCATATTAAAATGGTTAAGAAACCGTTTTAAGGTCTGGGTCAAAAGAAAAGATCAGTAAATATTTTAAATTAAAAGTTATTTAGTAATTTTATAAAAATTTAGAGGAGTTTTGTAAAGTTATCGTTACTAAAAATAGTTAATTATACATAAAAAAAGTAGTATTTAATAGATAAGGGCCTCTTAGTCTTATTGAGTAGCAGATTTAACAATACGTGATCTTTACTTAGCATAGAATTGCTTCTATGCTTAGTAAGAATCACTCAGATTTCAAAATAAAATAAAATAATTATAAAACACATGGAAAACTGGTTTAATCTGATTAACTTGCATTCTTAGTTCTAAAAGGGCTGAGCATAAATACTGATTCTGAAAATGTAATTCCATATACAATTACATCTACTTCACTAACCTGATGCAGTGCTGTAAGGCCATCGACATTAGAGGTGTTGATATCCGCGCCCTGTTTTAGTAATTTTTGCACTTCTTCTTTATCACCAGCTGTGCAAGATGCAAAAAATACGATGTCAGGAGAAAATTGAATCCTAGAGGCAAGTTTTGGGACCGAAGGTTGCTTGTTAGTAACTGACTTCTCCCATCTTTTTAATTGTTCAATCCTTTTAAACACGGCAGATGTCGATCTGGGATCCATAATTTCGGCTTTTAAATATTACTAATAAGGTCCAAAAACAAAGTTTTCTATATGTTTTAATTTTATATATTACTCAAACTCGGGTGATGCTTTAATGCCAAAAACAGGAACACGACTAGAAACGTTTCAGCATGAATAATATTTAAATACTTTTTTTTCAACCACCGTCCAGCACGTTTTCGGTTTATCACTGCTCATTAGCACGGTCTATTATAACGTGACATAACCAACAGACTAAAGTTTGAGCGTGGCAACCATTACAAGAATAAATTTAACAGCCAATATACTAATTTGCCGTATATACAACCCACTACATACATTTACACTTTACAGAAACACTAGACTGTGAAAAATGAAAACGACAGAAGTTTGGCGATGCGACGAGAAAATAAGATGGCGCCACTTCCGCGACGCGTACTATAACAACAGATAGTTAAGAATATATCACTTTGTGTTATCTGTAGATATTAAAGTTACAGTATATGTAATACAAAATTAAGTCAAAAAAATAATTATTTAAATATTATAAATATAAATAATTATGAATATATAAAATTATTATTATATTCATAGAAAGAAGTCTTTATTATTACTGCCCTTGTAGTTTTTAAAGGAAATATGTGCCACGCACTACATCTCTGTAAATTAATTTTTCTGCAGAGGTATTCCCAAACCAATACAACTTGAGGAATAGGGATCTTACACACCAGATAGGGTTCTTTGTAGCGCTCGCGTTAACAACCACCACCACCGGAAACGGGGCCGAGGACCGACTTATGTCGTAAGGCCCACTTCAGTGAGCTTCCGACCGGGCGCCCAGGCGGCCCACGTTCACCAGGCAAAAAGGCCCTGAAGAGGGCCCGCAAACAGTCTGAGAGCGGTAGCAGCAGCGACAGCGGCTGCGAGTCCAACGCCTCACAGACGTCAAGCGCCTCCACCCCGTCCACCCTCACCTCCTGCCCGACTACATCCGTAGCCGAGAGCAATTCCGAGGCCTCCTTCACGGAGGTGAAGAGGAAAAAGAAGAAGAAGAAGAAGGTCAGCCCTTCGTCCTCAATCGTGCTCCCCATGGAGCAAGACACCCCAGCTCAGCCTACCGCGGCCCCTCGAGGGCCCTCACAAACGCTCGATTCTGCGAGAACCTCTCGCGTTCCTCCGATCTACATCAGATCAAAGAGAGAGTAGCTAACACTCTCTAAACTTCTGGACGAAAAGTCCATCCAATACAGGGCACGAGCCCTTCAAAATAATATAGCGACCCAGCTATTCTCCAGCGGGGACCACAGGTTCCTCACCGCACACTTGCGATCGAACGAGATCGAGGGCACACATATCCACTTCCGGAGGAACGCCTCCTCAGGGTCATCATTCGGGGCATCCCGAAGCGAGGCTACGCCCGCTCGCCCAGCCCTCGCGCCGCGGAAGCCCTGCAAATCAACAAGGCCGTCGAAACCGGCGAAGCCAACGAAGCCGGTGAAGAAAGTGATGCAGCCGCGCTCAGCCGCGTCTGCTCCAGCCCAGCCCGCTCCAGCGCAGGCACCAGCACCAGCGCCGAGACAGAAACTGAGCCGCAAAGCACCGCGCCTCTCCTCAGCCCCCGCTGGGGCACTCAATCTCCTTCCCAACATCCTGGGCTCGGGGGACGCCGAACTGGAAGCGATCAAGACCTTCCATCACAGATACCTCCAAGTGAAGACCGCCTTCGACCTCGCCGGCCTGATATCGGAGTACGCAGATGTACTGGTGACACTGCGTCAGCTTTTTCGGTCAATCGCAGGTCGAACGATCTAACCGGCCCCGCAGGTAGGCTAAAGCCCCGATCGCTGTCGATCATGTCGTTCAACGCGAACGGCCTGAAGAGACAGACTCCTCTCGTCCGCGACATCCTCGCCAGACTCCAGCCCGACATCCTAGCCGTGCAAGAGTTCTTCCTGAAGCCGAGCGTTCGCTCACCCAAGGTATGCCAATTACGTTGCAGTCCGCAACGATAGGCCTACTGCCAAAGGCGGCTCTGTCATTTTTTAGAAACGAGCATTGCACTGCTCGCCTCTCGAGCCGCCTGCCTTCAGTAACATCGAGTGTTCGGTCGTCCGCGTCGCACTGACCGGCCTCCAGCCCATTGTCTTCGCGTCGCCGAAGAAAACTATCCTGGAAAGCGACCTCCGCGCTCTGTTTGCGCTGGGACCGTCGGTCTTGTTGGTCAGCGACCTCAACAGAAAGCACGAGAACTGAGACAGCTCCAAAAATAACACCAACTGGCGGACCCTGAACCGACTCGTAGACAGTTTGAACTTTAATGTTATAGCTCCTATTGCACCCACCTGTGAAGCGGGGCGCCGCTGCGACGTAATAGACGTCGCGCTAGCGCACAACGTCACTATGGCACTTAGCACCGTCGAATCCCTCCACGAGCTCGACTCGGACCACTTACCGGTTCTCCTTAGGTTTGGCCCTCCCGCCAACGTCGAAGGGAACTTCAAGAACATCATTGACTGGCCTCGACTCGACGAGGCCCTAAAGGCAGTCGACGCACCCGACAGCGAGCTGACGCGCCTCGCCGCGCTGCCGCTGCCCGATACCCCGCTCCCGCACACCTCTGCCGATGAAGTAAAGTCATTTATCCGAGGCTTCCGACCGCGAAAGTCGCCGGGCATCGACGCGATCTCGTCCAATGTGATCTGCTGCCTCCCGCCGCACATGATCACCCTCCTCGTTGCCATTTTTAACTGCCTACTCGACAACTGCGCCTTCCCGGCGCAGTGGAGTGAGGCCATTGTTATAGGCATCCACAAGCCCGGCAAGCCGAGGAACGACCCGGCCAGGTACCGGCCCATCAGTATTCTCAACACTCTCTGCAAGCTGTATGAGAAGATTATCAAGAGACGTCTCCTGGACTTTGCTCTGGAGAACAAGCTCATCCTTGACGAACAGTTTAGCTTCAGACCCACCCACTCTTGTATGCACCAGGTAGACCGCCTCACCGAACACATCCTCAAGGGTTTGAACCAATCTCGCAAGCCCAAAGCAACGGGGACGCTTTTCCTTGACGTGGCAAATGTGTTCGACAAGGTCTGGCACAAGGGCCTAATTTTCAAGTTCTACTCTATCCAGGTGCCGGTGAGATTGGTTCGCATAATCCACGAGTTACTGTCCAACCGCTCCTTCCGCTACCGGATCGAGGGAACCCTCTCGGCTCCGCATCCCATCCAGGCAGGCGTCCCTCAGGGATCGGTTCTGTCACCGCTCCTCTTCACCCTCTACATGAGCAATATGCCCAAGCCGGACAGCGTAGAGCTCGCCCTCTTTGCCGACGACACGGCGCTCTTCACCACCCATCCAAACTGGAGCGTCATTCGCAGAAGACCACAGGGCGCGGCCACTGACCTAGATGAGTGGTTCAGGCTCTGGGGCCTTCAGCTCAACCCCAAAAAGAGCGCGGCGATATTATTCTCCAGGGTTCAGGAGGGCGGGCGTCAAGCTCGAAGGCTTCAGATCTCCCTCTACGGCCTCCCCATCCCCTGGTGCAAGCAGGTAAAATACCTGGGAGTCACCCTCGACTGTCGTATGACCTTCGCGCAACACATCAGCTGTGTCCGCTCGAAGGCGGCCATCTTCCTTTCTCGTCTTCATTATTTTGTGAATCCCAAAACATGCATTCGTCCTTGCATGACTTACGCCAGTGTGGCGTTCGCGCACGCCGCTCCTTCCCGTTAAGCACGCTTGCAGCTGATCCAGACGCGGTTCATGAGGACAGCAACCGGAGCACCGTGGTACATGCGGAACATGGACCTTCACCTCGACCTCGAGCTTCCGACAGTAGCCCAGTGGATGAAAAAGCCTCTGAGCGCTACTTTAAAAATGCCAAGATCCACTCTAACCCTCTTGTTCGCAGGAGCGTGGAATATTACCCCTTCCCTACCATCAGGAGGCGCAGGAGACCGCAACACGTCCTACACGATTCGGATGATTATATCACAGTAGCTAATAATAAGCTTTTAGCCTCCCGCGAGGAGAAAGCCAAAAATCATAAAAAGTCTGATGCTAGGGTTCTGAGTAGGGCCCGTGCAAACTGACCTCGTCCAGATGCGTCATTGGAGAAAATGCCGCAGTGCAGTCTGTTGCCGTTTCTTCTGCACTAGCGCCTTGGAAATGGTGTAAACTTAGTCATAAGTAGCATACGCTAACGCCATCGACCCAAATAAAAATAAAGATGAATAGGCTTTGTTTTATTTTCCCAAAACTGACAAGATGTAAAAAATTTACAGTATTAAATTCGTACTCACCTCGGTGAGTACCGTTCGGTAGCCCATATGACTCAAAATCATCGCGACGGCTCAGGCCGAGGTTCGAGTCTCGCAGGAGACGCCCTTGCGCTAGTCGCGGTATACAAACAAACTCAGGCGAGCTATCCCGCTCGCCCCTACAGTCCGCGTTAAGCTGGGAAGGCCGTGTGGTTATACAACGAGTTAATCAATCACAAAAAAAAAATCAAATACTGGTGAGCCTCGTCCCATCCCTAAAGTCCGCTTTAGGCTGGTTGGGGGTACCACCCAATACCGGCCAGCCTCGGCTCGCCTCAAAAGTCCGCGTTAAGCTATAAAGGCCGTAAAGCCAACGAGTTAGCCATTTAAAAAAAAGACTTAGGGACCTTCAAACAAAGTGCGTACCTATCCTTATAATCCTGCAAGGGCTATAGATATCTATAGGTAGAAGACCGTTTACCACTGATTTTATAAAAAAATAATATATAATACAATTAAAATTATATTATAGTATAGTCCATTCTGGGTCTATTTTACTATTTGTAGCCTGTGGCATGTTATTAGAATATAATAAATAAATTATATTTATTTATTGTAGTTAATTAAATTTCATTTAAATATTATATTCAGAGATGAAACAAGATAAATTCTGGTCTGTTATACTCCTATAAATGTTATGTCATATAAATTATATTCTGTTTTTTATTAAATATAAATAATATTCTGTGGCATATGATTTATCTAAATTAAGCTGTACCCATAAGCAGGGAACACCAACAGTAGAATCACGTCTCGTCTAGCATATGTTTAAATCGGAATTTAGAAAGAGATAAAAAAGGCTTCAGAGTCAGCCCGAAATGAAGTCGCAGTTTCGCCTATCGGTCTACTAAGTAAACGTCTAGCATTGACCAGGCGAACATAAGCTGTACATAATACTTACGTCTGAATCAGAAAGTATTCGAAATTCAAGATGGCCAGGTGTCGCCATGGTTTTGTAGAGTGTTGTCGTTGAACTTTAATTTATTTCAGTGAAGACGATAATATTGTTTCATTATGGCTGATCTTATACACCAAAGTCTTGACATATCAAACCTTCCGGACGACATTAGGGACAAATTAGCGGAGTTGGATTTGGAATTATCTGAAGGCAAGTATAGTAGTCTTGTATACATACTTTTAATCGATAATTCTTTATTTCATTCCAATTTTGAGATAAAAGTATTGATATTTATATAAAAAAAATTAAAAGTGCCCAATAACTTTTATACGCGTTCCAAAGATTTGTGTATGTAACCAATGACAGCTGATGTGTTAACTAAAACAGAGATTGCATTATACAGTAACAAAACTTGGCAATATGATAATTCTATGTTGAACGTGCTGAAAATGTGTCTATTTGTATTTTGTCATACAAAAGCACCTTTGTTTGTTTCTTCTTACCAAATGCTTGGATTGTCTTATAATCTATTTTTAAATAAAATCTATTCAAAAAGGAAATGCAAACAAAATACTCTATTTATTATATTTTCCTATTAATTGTTAACTAAAATACAAGCTAAGCAAATAAGAGTTTTTATGCCACATTGTTTTGCTGGTTAAGTTATTCTCAACTTATTGTTTGTTAATTAATATTGTAGACAAATCTCAATCTGTATTTCTGAAACTAAACTGGGCATTTTGTCCTAATCAATAGTCCTATTTGTCATAATCATGTAATTAAATGTGTTTTTAGGAAATATGGACTATTTTGTTTTATATATATACAAGTATATTGAAATGATTAACTTTTATTTCAAATAAAGAATATATGGAACTTTATATATATTTACTTGTATTACTTTACTGTGTATGCTTATAGTTATTTTGTTATTAATGTTATATTATTAATGAAATAGTTTTAAGTACACTATTTCATGCTCATATAACATGGTAAAGGGCTAGGGGTGTACATGGGAAAAAGACCGCTTAGCCTAGGTGAGCCTGATTTTACAAAACTGCTCATACTTCATAATACAACATGTTTGCGAATATGTGAGTCTATGCTTACTACACTTGCGATTTTTTTTATTGCTAGCGGCTTACCTTACTTGCATTTGGCTTAGAAAAACATAGACGATGCAAACAATCATCATTATTTTATTTGCTAATCATAGAGATCTAAAGATCCTGATTAAGTATATTTTAATCTTAGCATTGATTAACTGTTCTTTAAATTTATAAAAATAAATCCACTAAGAAATCAAATTTTTGATAAATGGTATAACTACCTATGTTATAACTGATTTTAACTGTAGCATATTCCCACTCATTCAAGTGAGATGAACCATACTCATAGTAAAAGTTTTGAGAAGTCAGTACAGAAATGATTGTGGCCTTGCCAAATGTTTACTGAGATCTTTTTCAGTACTTCGGTTTATTGCTGTGCCTTTGAATTGATACACTTACAGTTTACTTTAATTGTCCACACCATTATTATTTAGTAGATATTTTAGACTATGTCACTATAATATTCATAAATGTAAATGTATGTAACTAACAATAGTTTTATTACAAATACTTTTAAGACAGCAAATTTATAATTATTGAGAGACCCAAAAACAATAAAGCATAATCCAGTTAATGAATTCATAGAACACATCGCGACATACAATATATAACTCATAAACATTTATATGTTCACAATATATTAGACAATATCAGAGTATAGACAATATCACATAGAGATTGTAATATTTTTTTGAATAACGATACATTTTCGTAGTCCTCGTATTTGAGCGTGCATTCCGTAACTGATTGTAGACATTCTATAACATAGATACAAACAAAGGCTAGGCTTGTTATTTGCCATATTATCTTCCCAGACCCCTTTAGCTATTACTTGAATATGGGCTAATCTTCAATTAAGACAGGCGACATCAATATAATATGATGGGACGAAATAATACATAAACTCTTGTATTTATTTCATTTAAAAATACTATTAAGAAACTTTAATTTCTTTTATTCTTCTGTGACTATAATCGCTTGTTTAAAATGTTTATTATATGGAACTGAGGATGGTCGCGAGTGCATAACGTATGTTACAGAGAGGTTTAGGGCTGTGTACTAATTACATCACAAATCGAATAAATCATATGTTATGCAACGGTTGGTACCAAAATATATTATAAAAGTAATGCGTACGAAAATATTTTAACTAAACGATATTCACTCATGAAAGGTCCTTTAGTATATAACGAAATGTACCTCTGGTGCCTGTGAGCTAGCGGCTGATTTCTAAATTTAACAGCAATGTTAATCTTTTAATTTAACTATGGTTAAATATTTATATAATTCATGTATTTTCCTAACTACACACATGTGTATATTATATTTATCACACATCCCTACTCAATAGTTTTAATTCCTTTCCACCCTGAAATTATCTGGCAGAATTACCGTACGGTGTTAGTGGTAAGACCGCCCATTGTCTACTCAGTACTCTGTTTTTCATAATTGTATTGTATTGTAAAGAATAATCAATATACCTATTATTTTTTAATTTTTTACATTAATACAAAGTCTTATAAATAGTCAAATAGGGACTGTGACTGTCCAGGAGCAGAAGACTTGCTCGTTTGCGACCGTTTTAAAAAAAATCAATAGTCTTACTTAAAAACAAGACTACTCGTAGGCTATTGTATAATTATTCAACACGCAAATCCTAGTTACTCACATTTATTTAGCTTATTATGAAATACTCTCTCTATAGCGTTATAATATTATTTTATTTCATTTAAGATGCGCCATTTTTGAGCAATATTAAAATAAGTATTTAAACAACGTGAAGTCATTCATTTCATATTCACTCTTATTTTCTCCAAATTTTATTTGAATTAATTGAATTTCACATATTTATGTTAATGTCAGTAAATATTATAGAAATTTGAACAATGCTTTTCGGTCTGTGCACAATAACTTAGTCTTCCATGCGGTTTTCACCAATAATCAATAAATAATGCCTAACGTTATTTATATATTTGAGGTTTGATTTATATATGTTGAGGATTATTTAAGTTGTTGGAAAAACTAAACGACCTTTTCACCTTTAACACTTCTTGAACCCCTTGAGATGTAAAGAAGAATGATCTTTGGAATGACTCATCTTTTGACTTTTGAAAAAATCAGGCGTCAAATAAAAGCGTTTCTTATAATAATCCAATTTATAAGAAAGCTGTCGTAACATATGTCTGGAAAGTATGACTAAGTAATGCATGCAACACAAGCAAGTCACATTCGAAATTCAAAGAATATCGTAAGTTTGTGATACTTGATTTAATTTCTTATTCATATTTGCATAAAATGACGCCTCACCAGTCACAATACTCAACTGATACCAATTGGACGGACTACATTCAATTAAATCTATAATAATTAAGAAAGGCATAGATTACACGGTAATATTTTTTTAACAATAGAACTGTGTCGTTACTTTAGATAGGTAGTTTCAAAGGTAGCATTGTTTTTATGAGTTTAGTTAAAGCAAGGTTATAACAACTCGTTCTATTATCGCTAGAATTTTAATGTTAATTACTAACAGGATAATCGAAAGAAGTTCGTGACTAGTAGTTGTATTAATAATAAAAAAACCAATTCCAAATATATTCGTTTGCATAATATTTTTACTCACTCTATCTTGATTTATGTGTTTAATTTGACTCTATTTTCAGGTGACATCACGCAAAAGGGATATGAGAAGAAACGCACACGTCTTTTGGCACCATACATCGCTCAACAGCAACAATCTCAAGGTAAATTTTTATAATATTATTTCGTATTTCTACCCTAATGCCTGCGCTAATCTGTAGGTTCATCTAATGCGACCCGCGAGTACTGACTTTGCTTTTGAATTTGTCTAAAGTAAATATAATTGGTGACATCAGGTGTTAAACTCGGGTCTCCGGTACTTACGAGTCCAAGGTCGCGATGAAATCGTCACAAGTCAAGTGTCAATTGGTCGACGTCGATGGATGCTGGACATTGGTGAAACTCTCGAGACGTGCGCTCGCCCCGATTTCCAAACTAAGGTTAAATGAAGGGGCCATCGTGAATCTGTATGTAAATAGATAATTGTAAAACTATGCGGAACAAACTAATTAATTGCTCGATTATTTTATTGGGAATGCTAAAAATATTTACAATTTTAAAAAGCGATTAACAAACGCGCTTTGTTTATACCCCTCGCCAGTCTGTTTAATGACGATGACATTCAAGTCACTCGGCCACAGTATCTAATTAAGTTCCAGCAAGCCTAGTCCAGTGTCGATCGAACTGTATCGTATATTATTAATATATGTATATATAAAATATAATTGTCGTATGTAAGATGTATATTTAGTTTATATATGATTAGTTAGCTGGTGACCACCTATACATGACAACCACACTATATCATTATCGTACCCATCATAATGACGTAATGGCACGTAGTTATAACTAAAAATCTAATCACGAATAAAATCCATCTTTATGCTTGACATCCTCTGTTGTCGAAAAATAAATTATGTAAACCTCGAAGCGAATCGTAATATGTTGACGAATAAGCTCTGTCGGCATGCAAAGCCCCCACCCCTTGGCAAAACTTGTAACTTGCTTGACACTGCCTACGCTATTTTATAACAATCAATTCGAGTCATATATTATTAATATGACGTTTTGAAAGTCTATAAATTATCCATTCATATAATTCTATAAATGTTCATTCATCTAATTTCGAGTGCAACGAGAAATAAGATCTACAGACAGTGTTTGTGTTGCCTTTTCTTCAATAGACACGAGCCAGCCAACGCATATGTATTATCTGGAGTTTACTGTAAAAATAATCGACTTTTATCAAGCTGACACCAAACTTGGCAATTTATTTGTAACAAAATTCACAAAGTTTACAAATATTTCGTTCACACTAATGAAAGGAAACAAACAACTGTAAAAGATAATTGTGTACGATATTTTTCTGTTGTTTACAAATTTATCGCCAACGTTTTAAGAT
>JAAAKR030046695.1:0-11928 GCA_010014985.3 Delias pasithoe
AAAACATTACCCTCTATTTTTGTGTTCGAATAAAAATCCTATGTCCTTATCCTGGTTCTAAGCTAACTCTCCACGAATTTTCAGCTAAACCGGTTCAGCCATTCTTGAGTTATAAGTGGAGTAACGAACGCGACTTTTTTTTTAATATAGATAATGTACTATACGAGTACACAACATTAGCATATTATAAATATATAGATAAGAGAATTAAAAAACAAATCACAATGCGCTTAAAATATTTTAATAAGATCACCTGTCAAAGCTTTGACTTCGCCTGTGGAATTTGCGTAGAGATATATCCGTAGCACTTCGCTGAGGTTTTCCGGCCGGATGTCACCTAAGCGTATCGCCTGACCCAGCAGTGTCGTGTGTCGTCCTGGATGGGGGATACCCGGGTCTTCTGCCAAGTACATATTATATAGAGTAACTTCTACATTTGCATTTACGAAATATTAAAAAAAAGTAATAATAATTACACATGCTTCGTTATGTAGTTTTAATTTTTTAGTTAATAATAAATTATTTAAACGTGCGGTACGTGTTAAAATATATACGCTTTTTAATTGTTAATATACTTACCGATTGAAAGAATTAAAAGTCTTGTCAGTACTGATATTAAAGCATTCTCAGCGTCTTGGTTATAATCAGGAATAAGGCCCTGTTGTAGTGTATCTAATGTTGGTAGCCCTTCAACATCTGTAATAATATCGAGTAAAGCTAAATTTAAATCGCAAGAAAATAAAACTATTCGTTCTGTTGGATTTAGTATTCCTCTTTTGCATTATAAAAACTGTACGCATAACATATCTTTAAATATATAATTCTTCTGTACGTGTGTTGACAATGAACTCCTAAACGGCTGGTTCGATTTGAATCAATTTTATGTGTGTGTTCAAGTGGATCCGAGGATGGTTAAATTTTACAACTTATTCTATTCTATTGGTATTGAGGTTATCAAGTAAACTGCTGAATCGACTTGAATGAATTCTTGTATATGGATTTATGCACCGATTTTGTGAATGTATTAATTGAATGCATTTATTTATTGTACATATATAAAAGAAAGTCGCGTCAGTTACACTATTGATTAGGTTGAAAATTGGTGGGAACGTAGCTTAGAACCAGAAGAAGCACATAAATAATCACATCAGGAGATAAATAAGGTTGTAATATAATACAGAATAAAGTCATTTAGTTAGACGTTCTGCCGGATTACTTAATAGTTATAATAACTCACCAATGCCGAGAGCTTGTCCAAAGTTGTGCAGGAACTCGTAAACTTGTAACAAGTCAGCGAAAGCCTGACCTGATATTTTGAGACCTGCTATCCTGTCCAAGTTGGGAAGCGGTTTCTGGTCTGAGAGCGACGAGTCTTCTTGAGGTCTCCTAAAGACAACGGTTGTATAAATTATTGAAATAACCGTCATTTTGTGATGTAGAATTATGATATATATTATTTTAATTTGAAATAGATTATAACCATTGATGTGTTATACACTGAGGTCTGTCACATAATTTATTTTAAATGTAACCCATAGTAAAGTGAGTTACTATGTTAATATTAAGTGAATAAAAGAGGTTCAATAAATACATCAACTCTTACCTCAGTTCAGACAATAGCTCCATCTCTTTCCGTCTCTGTTGTAACTTTTTCTCTTTAACGAGCAATCGGTCTAGAAGATTCTGGTGTTTTCTTCGTTCCCTCTCTTCCCATCTTCTTCTAGAGTCTATTTGTCTGATAAATGTTGTATGTTGACGCCTTCTCTCACGTTCCTGGAAATATAATATTATAATAGGTTATGCAACTACTATCTCTGCAGTATAAAGTATATTCTTAAACCAATGAGTCTACAGATAAAAAAATTCGTTATTTCAAATGAAACGAATGTATGGATAAGAAAGTTCTTTAAAATTTAACTAGAGTATTAAAATATAAAAAACTAGTTTAACAACGAATGCATTTTGTTTCCTTCTCTTAATAATAAAAAAACTATTGTTCGGCTGCTTCAATATAGTTAAACCAATTAAAAAACAAATGGTAAGCGTTAGTAATGCACACTAAACTACAAACCATGAACCCACGGTTAAAGCTATTTTTCATGTATAATTACCTCAGTTATATACTTTTGCTGTATCGAGCCGTACGTCAACGCCGATTGAAAAAGAGAAAATTTATTTACAATAAGCACACACTAACACTCAAATCCATTTACCACCGATATTTTTTATAGTGCAAACTCTAAAAAAAAACTACGCCAAATATCGATACCAATCATAGGAAACGTAACGAGTTAAATATTATAAAAAAACTGCTCATTATAATGTTCACATCAACTGACTTTACCATTATGAATATTTATTTATTAAAGGTAAATAAACTATGTAAAAACTGCGTAGCGGCGTTGGCGCTGATAATGTTCACAATGGCCAAGACTAGTGCTGTGTTCTTATAAGTCTTTTAGAACAGCTATATTGTTTTAACGCACACACAAAAACACATAGAAACCTGGAACTCCGCTCACCTGCTCTTTGAGTAACATCGCCTGTTGTCTTTTTATTTCTCTCTCCTATAACAAATAAAAATGTCTCATTAGCAAAAAAGTAAAAAAACTGCATACGGAAAGGAATTGAACGTCTATAGCCCAAAGGTTAGGCTGGGATAAGCTTAAAAACGCAGTTTAAGAAATTGATAGAATCTACTTATTTATTCAGTGAAATGCCATGATATTTTAGAGCCATGGTGGAAACTGGTTTAAGGACACAGTGCATCTTTCTTCTTTCGGGCAAATCTTAAGTGTGACGCAATAATTGGGTCGGCTTGTCGGTAGTATCACCACAGGCTAACCAAATGCCAGCATGAAATAGTACTTGTACTATATTTCGCTGAGTGCGGCTACCGAAGCCCCACTAAATACCATCGCCTAAGCTGCATAAATCGCCGGCAACACACCAGAACGCGGATTGCGTGCAGTTATGTGAGCCTAGTAGCTAAATGGCGTAAAAAGTCGACCATGAAAGCGAGGGTATCAGGTTTGAATCACGGTCCGGACAATTATAATTTAATTTATTCGCTCTCTGAAAGGACTTGACGGCCGAGCGAGTGTCTTAATACTGTCGCACCTGTGGGAGACCCATGCTGAAGCATATGCTAACACACCAATTGGGCCGGCACTTCCGAAGTGATAACACGGGCTCACAGAATATTCAGAGTGAAATGATAGTTATACTTGAAATTGTATTTCATCTGTGTTGTGAGTAAGTTCGTTGAGTAAGTGAGGATGTCGGAGGCCTTTGAAATTATGCAGATTAAGCGGCGTCGAAAGCCGGCAACACAAACAATGCGTGGAGTGCGGTGTTCTCTTACCACATAGGAGACCCATCTGCTCCATTGTAGGCGAAAAATAAACGTTACACACGTAGCGGAGCACAAAAAAGTAACTCTAAGGACTCGTCAATAAAAATTACATTCAAAAACTTAAGATATCGTCAATGGATAACTAAAATAAAATGTAAAACTACAAACAGAGGAAATAAAAATGTAATAACCTGTTGTCTTTTCGCCTGTTCCTCGTTTTTCTGCTTTTCAGCGTCCTCTTGCTTGCGCTTTTTAGCCTTTTTATACATCAAAAGCGAGAAAATCAATAATACGTACATGAAACAAACGAAATATAAATTATATTTTAAAAAAGCGAAGCTTAAATGCATCAAAAAACAATAAAAAAAACTGTAATTTATCATGTATTATATGAAGTTTAATTTAATAAGTTAATTTTAAAAGATAAATTTTGTTTATAATATATACCAGTATATTCAGGTAGCTATAATCAACAAATTGAACTTGAAAAACATTATATTTTAAATTTGATTAAAATATTAAGTTAGAAAAAAATCTATTCGTAGAAGTTTTAAGATAAGCCATGAATGACTGTCAATCAAATTGCTGAATACTAATATCAACTATGTTTTTTTTTTCACTAAAGGCACGTCGGTACGTAATAGATTCTTTTACAACTGCATTTACAATGTCTCATTCCAATGTTGTAAGTATGGCGCGTAGAGTTATGTTTGAACCAAAATGAATTAGCGGTTTAGTAGCACCTTCCTGGAGTTAAATGAATTTTAATAGGGATTTTAATGTAGTTACAGTTCTTGTTATGAGTCTCTACAAAAAAAACAAATCCATAGCTCTTAAATTGTCTAAATTTGCATTACTGTTATTTTATTTAAATTATAACATCACACTGATAATACAGTACTATATTCAAAAATTGCTGCGATTTACCAATTAAACGTTTTTTTGTTCAATTTATGTTTAAGAGTATCAAAATTGAAATGTGCATGAAAGAAAGCGTGCAACATAAAAATGGAAATGGTTAGTTCCAAAAATCATCCCATAGAACCAGAGACTCATCAGCGAATACTATGAGAAAATGAACCACAAACCACAGATAACAATGTTAGTTGAAATTGTTAGTTTATTTCAATTCGACGTACCGGACTTAATACGTCCATTGTGAGCGGTTGAACAGATATGGACAAGGCGCCATCCTTTCCAACACTGAACGTGCCTTTAGATATCTTTTTATTAATATCCTTTAAAATATCATCATCGGTACTCAAGTCAATGACATCTTTTTTCTGATCTTTAGGCATTAACATGAGATTTTGGGACATAAATTTATTTTTGGCATCTAAATAATTCTGTTCGATACTCTTTGGGTCTTGTTTGTCACTATTTTTGGACCACTCACAGCCATTTATGAATTCCGATATCCGTGAATAGGAATTGATCAGTTTCTCTATATTATTATCTCCGACAGTCTGAGTTTGTTCTTTTTTTTTCGTCTTTTCAGAGGCTACAACAAGTGAAATATCATAGATTTTATCGTTTGACCTTTTTGGTAGATCGAAAGCGGCTTTTTCAGCAAAATCTTTCATTTTATCTAAGGCATTGTATTCTTCAGACTCCTCTTTCCAAATACCTTGCTCATAATTTAATGTTTTGATATGTGAATCTTTGCCACTAACTGGGATTAGTGACAAACTAATCTGGGGCATGGTTCTATCTTTTTTCGAAGGTATTATTGCCTCTGGCACTTTCCATTCATCTTTCATTGGCAGCGCTTCGATGGTCAACTGCGTTCTATTTTTGTTGATATGCTGTTTCGAATTATTCCATTAATATAGAAATCCCTTTCTTGTATTATCAATTGGATTTTTGACAACATTGTCAAGTTTAGGTGTTAGACAGACAGAACCGTGGCGAAATAAAACAGTATGAATAGTCTTGTCAAATATGAAAACATCCAACCAGAATTATATAAAAAAACAATATGTAAATATTTACAGATAATAGTTTTGTAACCCCAACTTGTATTAAGAGCATGTTTTATTAAACCACGGACAAACAGCCCAATAGATACATACATACATAATTACATATGTAAACTACATACACACATACTAAGCTAGACCAACGAACCGAACTACAATAAAAACGTCGACTACATGTGAGCACAATGTTGCCAAGCATCAAATTGATAATAAAACACAAGCACAGTTTAAAAACAAACAAAAATATATTATTCCCGTTTTATAGTAGCCAATGGAAGACAAATATTCAAAATATTTAGTTTTTTAAACTTATTACTATATAAAATATAAAGGTAAGACAATGACATTTTATCATCAATTCTTTGCATTTGAATGGCTAATATATAATAGCTTGTATATAATATGTTACTCTCTAAAGCAACGTTGACGTTACAACTTACGATTTGCTATACCATAAAACAGGAATATCTAAAGACATAAAACATCTATAATAATACCATTAACAAAATATGCAAAATGTATGTTTACCTCGAGCAGCTGTTGACTTCTGACCTCCTTCTCTCGCTTCACCAGATCTGCTTTCTCCGATCTTTCTAGCTCGCGGACTAGGCGAGCCTTTAAATACATTAACATCAAATGATCACACAGAACGTTGCCTGCATAGAGGGTGTTAGCGTCATTTCAAACAAATATTGCAAGTGGAAGCATATGTAAAATGATTTAGAAGCATGCGACTAATAGGCATATGTCCGAAATAAAATGAAATCAAAGTTATTACAATAACTCGCATAGCTCCGCGCATATTACCTGATCTCTATTTCTATGCGAGGCGTCCCTCCGAGCATCCCTTGCGGCTTGTTGTCTCTTTGCCAGCTCAATGCGCCTTTCCACGGGCGGAGGAGTAGATCTTGGACCAGCCAAGGCTGCTAATGCACGGGCTTCTTCTAATCTAAAAACATAACTTGTATCTCTATTTATATCAATACGCTTATTATTGCTACTATTGGTTAGAATCTGTTCTCATATTTGAGTTTCTCAAAGTTGAGAGCTGTTTGAACTTAAAAATGATATACGAACTTGAAATAATCAGATATATAATAAAAATAAAGGTATTTAAACATTCAGTTAGCGAGTTTGTTATTACCTCTTGGATATGTCACTTTCAGTGAAAATTATTGGATCAGTGTCAGCAGTTGTCTGCACATATTCACCCAAAACGGTTCGCGAACTGAAGCTAAAGTTATCTAACGATAGTGCGGGACACGGATTCACTTCCAGGAACTAAGGATAAAACATAAGTGTGTAATGTTTAGTATATTTAATATGAAAATAAAACAATTGATTGTGTTTTTGTTCTAGAACTTTAAGCGGAACCCAAACATATGTCATACGACTTAATTTTGCGAACTTAGCTTCGCTTAATTTAAATAATTATGTATAGAAAATAATACTATCAGAAAATGTAAATGAACAAAACTAAATTACATACATTCTGCAATTCCTGAGCGGACTTAATATGGAGAGCTGTGTGTGGTTCCGGCGGAGAGTAGCTCACGTCGCCCTTAATATTGCAGTTACGGGATAAGCCTTTTATTATCGTTATCCGCTTCCATCCTATACAAAACAAACTTAATTAGCCACCCAAAAAAATATTGACCACCAAATTTATGACAAATAAAAAATATTTTACATATATTTCAAAGATAGTTTTAAGCGAATGTATTATGCTGATATTCCTGTAGGTTTAGTCAAAGATTGCGAAAATAAATAAATAATATAATGACTGGAATGATGAATACCTAAAGCCAAAGGCAACCGCAGTAGCGCGTCTAATTTCCTTCCAGAATCACTTGCATCAGAGTCGGAGGGGTTACTGTCTGACTGCTGGCATTCGGAATCCGTACTCGCTCCTTCGCCCACCAAGGCTCGGAGTTTCTCCTGAAATATTTTGTAAACGTAATGTAAACATTTAGAATTTACTATAATATATTTTATATTTATAAATACATATAACATTACTATATATTAGCTTCTAAGTAGAGTTTGGGGAAGATATATTTGTACCATGATCGATTAATCATTCTGATAACGGCATGTGTATAACAAGCATGCATATCGAAAAAATTTCCCAAATACGGTGCTAGGGTTTTGCTAGAGCGTTGAGTTTCAGACGCGAAAACGTGAAAAATGGCCAAAATATTTAATTATTGCATCTCACCAAATCGGTTTCTCCCAACAACTGCTGCGCAAGCGCCGGTCGCAATCCAAGTGCTCGGCTCTGGGCGAGCAGCGACGCTACAGTATTTTTCTTCGGTTTACTAACACCACGACCTAAGTTACGTGGCCGGCCTTCCCTAGTAGGCCAAGGCGGCACAGCTATGAAGAATAATGGATTTACAATACATTTGATACAGTAGTAATCTTATAGTGATATAATACACAAACCTACAATTTCATTAGAGTTAAATTATAATAAAATAAAAGAGATCTATCAGGTCAACCACACTGAAGAAAATGGTGTACTTTTGTTATAAATACCATAAATTGACTTACATTCACTGTCCTCGCTACCACTAGATCGTGGCCGCGGGCATTCATTGGGTTCAGGGGCTACGCGCCGTGGTTTCGCGCCCGGCTTGCGCCGTGCTGAAATAAGGTTATCAGTACACATTATAAAGTCTCTCGCCCCATCCGTCTGATCGCTATCAACCTTAAATAATAAGAATTTAACGAAGTTTCATGACAATTTCACCACAACATAGCCTGATTATAAACCGAAGTTTTGAAGATTTTGACAAACACAGCAAGAGCTTAACATCGAAGATATTAAATTCAAATAAAAAATTAAAGTCAAAAGACATTCGCTTTACGTTCCGTAGAAACAATTTGAAGGCACAGATTTGAGACAAATAAATTTCTAAAGTTAAAAACCTAAATATAAGCCTACAAACAATTAAATTAAAAAACTCACATATTCTATCATTGGATGCACTGAGTGAACTGCTGAGTGATGTTAATCTTGATAATGCATCCGACGCTTGGGAATTTGCTGAAAATAACGAAACTTGATCACTTGAGAAAATAAAACGTACTTCGTATGTTTCGGCTTAAAACCAATTGGGATAAAATAAGAATGACTAAGCTGATGAACTGAACCCCGGTTCCACTTTTCTGTCTACTTTTCACTTACGAGGTGTTGGTTTTAAAGATAAGTTTAACGGAGCATCATCTTCGGTGGACTTGGCACCAAGATCCATTGGTGTTTCTTCTGACGCGTTGGACTTGGTACTCAAGTTTAATCCAGAGTCGGATGGGTTAGCGCCGGCAAGCTGGCGTTCTAAAGCCGCCAGACTCACGCCGCTTTGACTCGCTATAGTTTGCAGTAGTTCTCTTGATATACCTACAAAATAGAACATAATATATCTCCAAAAAGAAAACCCACAGGAAACCTTCTCAATTCTACGTGTAAACTACTACTTTGTAGGTACGATAAATCTCACAAATATCTAAAATATTGCGTTAGTGCACCTCCAAAGTTGATCAATTCAAGAAATCTCTTTACAACATACTCGTACAGTGAGAAGAGAACATGCAAAAGCTGCTACTAAACTACATTCGATGTTATATAAAAATATAATCACCAGCATAATCTGACAAATTAGGCGGTGGCGTAGCTGATAAAGAATTAGACGAGCGCTCTGGCTTATTGGGCAGTCTGATTACTTCCACTGAGGACCTTGAGTTGCCGTACTCATCCTGAAAAACAAAACTATAATTAAACAGCTTTTAAAAAACACTTTTGTGATCAGAAAAGGACATCGTGTTGTTTGCTTATGTAAAACATCAAAAATCTTATTGCAAGTTACTTCATGTGCATTCACAGTGGTGTTGACGTATTCACATGTATGTTATCAGAAATGGAGTTAAATAAAGTAATTTTTGTTCGGATCAAAATATTTATAAACCTTACTCATCATAGCATTGTCAGAAATAAATTATAAACATTACGTACCACTTTCTGTCTTTTGTTAGGTAGCGGAGTGCTCCTCTCAGTGGATGGATGGAGGGAAACGTGAGGTGGGTCGAGTGATATTGTCTTCTTGCGGCCACGATTAGTTGACCCAGCAGGGATCTAAAAATTCAGAGTTCATTTTAAATTAATTTCATTTTAATTTTAACATACAACTTCTTAAAGACAGTTTGTTGCGTTATCATTTGTATGAAGTTTTTGGCGTTCCATTAGTTACTATAAAACAATATTTAACATATTTCTCATGTTAGTCGAATGTCGAGATCGTATTCCAAGAGTATTAATAACAAAAATAATATAATATATTACCTTGGGTCCCGTTAATGAGGATGTATATTTAATAATCTCTGTGTCCGGTGGCAGTCTTACTCCACCCAAGACAGACGCTGGATCGCTATAAAAAAAGTGTTTTTTACTACACCTGCTATCTCAAGAACAGGGCTAATAATTTTGACTTTAATAATTTCGTAAAATCCACTCCAGTATTTTAAACATTTTAATAATATTAATAAAAACTATATATAATCAATCCATACCCTCCTTCCAAGGCAGCACTAAAACAATTGAACTTATTATATAAAAATTATTTTATATAATTTTTAAAAGGAGATCAGGAAAAAGACAAATTCATATTTTATTGTTGCGTTAAGAACTGCGTAGTCCTGACTTAATAATGTAATATTTAAGGTTAATTATAAAAATATACCTAAGTAAGTTATGCGGTAAGCCAGTCAAGGAATCGATACCAGTGCGTCTGTCCTTCTCAGAACCAGGCATTCCGAAAGGGTACGGTAGAGGCATGTTCTGAAATAACAAAAAAAGATATCACTTTATTACTTGTAGTTTGAAAATATATATATAATACATATATAAGCTACACAATGTTTTCAAAGCATAATTTGAGTATGACACATTGTATTTTACCTTCCCTTTAGCTGCTGCAGCAACAGCTGCATGATAAGCACCCTGAGCTGCAGCCTGCGCCAACATTAGCTCACTTCGTAACACGGATAGATCACGGTCTTTCTCTTTCGTTGAAGATTTTCCTGAAAACATATGAAATCTTAATATACGTGTTTTTTATACAATCAACATTTCGAAAAAACCTCTTGGAAGATATTTGTGAGTGTAGTAATTTTTTGAAAGTTTGCTAACAAGATTTTTTTTGTTGGTTTATTCATGTCTATACTTAAATAAACATTAAAGGTATTAATAAGTAAGATTACAATACTGACTATTCTGGGATTGTGTTTGTTTGCTGGAAGGCTTGTTCTGCAACGGCTGCTGGGCGAGATTATTGAGAGAAGCCAAGCTGGATAGAGATTGGGATGCCATACTTGATGGAGATGAAGTCTTTGGGAAGCCATATGTTGAAGCTGCAATTGTTATTAAATACAGGAATAGAGTATTCATTCAATTATTTAAAGAATGTAATAAAAGTACAAAAAAAGAAGTTATTCAAATATTACCCCAATCTGTTAGATTATGCTGCGAGTTGGTGCTGGTTGATGGAGCTTTTTCTTTTGTAGACATACTTGATGCACTACCGCGGCCTGCCCTGAAATATTATTATTTAATTATACTAATCCCTTTTAAAATAAGTAATATATTTCATATTGTTAATAGGAATACTATAACAGCATATGTCTAGAACTACTAATACATAAAAAAATTATATATATATATATATATTTAAAAGAAAAAAATGTACATTAAACCATATCTAACATAGTATGTTTGGCCTTTATAATTAATAAACTTTACAAACCTTTCATTTCGGCTAGGCTGTTTCGGTGGTTTGCCCTGTTTGAGAGCTGACCCAGACAGGGCAGAGAGCGCCGCGTAGGGATCGTTCAGGGGCGACAGGTTGAGACCAGTGGCTTGCAACCGTGCTAGGTAATCCTGAGCTGCCAAATGGGATGCCATCGACCACCATGCCGCACCTGCAAAAATGCCATATACATATATAAAGTTTATATACGGAATTAAAAAACTCAAGACATCTCGTCCAAATATGCTCCAAATTCACCACCACTACGCGATCGAATAGAGTTTCTCACTGTACAAATTTTATTATATTACAAACGCTATATTGTTCATAAATCACCTTCCTCCCAGTCAAATTTTGTAGGAATAATCCTAGATTTAAATAAAGAAATAAATTCTTACTAGCGGCAGGATGTAGTCCAAGAGAGGCTGCCTGGTTAGCAGCGACGCCAAGCGTGGTCGGAGGCGGGTAGCGGGATCCGAATCCGAAGAGCGCAGCCTGAGCTTGCGCTTGCGCCTGCGCCGCAGCCGCGCTGCTGGCGCCATCTCGACCCCAATACGCTGATAGGTGTAAATAAGTAAGTCACTGTTTGTTTCAAATTATTATTTTAAGTTTCAGTTATTATCATTACAGTAAAAAATAAAAAAATAATAATGAAAACTTAGGGAACAAGCAGGAGGGTCATAAAGAATAAAGTTCTCCAGCCATGGACATCCTCAACCCTTGCAGAGCCGCGGGTGAATACTCTTAGTAATTTTATATGGCAATATATTTTTTAAATTTTTCTCCTACTAGA
>JAAAKR030047382.1:0-19395 GCA_010014985.3 Delias pasithoe
TTGTGCGACCAAATCCCCAATACCGGCTTATCAGTGAGTGATATGGCGAGTTAATTTCACGTGTCATGTCATGTGGCACGCCTATCGATAGCGGTTTCTGATCATCAAAATGTACTTATTTATTACCGAGAGAGCACAACAAAATTATTATCTATATAACATATATTCCTCAATAATATCGATTACGGCGTCAGCTGCGTTTGTTTCCGAACTAGTTTATTGTATGTATATTATGATGATGTGTGACCTTTCATATAACGAAGACTTTATTTACTAGTTTTAGCAGCATATTTTATAAATTAAATCCAATACAATATTAATAAATGACGTAAATGTCGTGTCAATCACATTAAATCTCGGATAGCCTACGCGAACTCAATTAAAGAGATGCTCGTTAATGAGATGCTTAAAAAGATTTTTCTCAATAATTCTTCAAGCATTTTTTTTTATGAAAACGCACGCAAACTAGCTGGATGCTCATTTAGAATTAGCAGTCCTTTGCCTATAGACACCCGTGGCCCAGCAAGGGCGATGCCGGCCTTTTTAGAGATAGGTACTCTTTTGTTGAAGATTCCCAAATCGTATTAGTTTGAAAATAGCTATGCAGGCAGCTGCTTCCATAGAGTGGAAGCGGCACAAAAATTGGCATAGAATCCATAATTTTCATGTAATAATAACTGTTTTCAGGTATAATCCACTTTACATCCACATCAAACGGGCGTATAATGTCATTCGCACGTAAAACAGGCGACCTCGTGTGGTCTCACAATTTAGAGACGCCTGTTGTTGCCGCCTATCTGTTAGACAGGGATGGCCTTATCTCTGTGCCTTTCAACTCGATTGGCGACGACACATTAGACCATATCATGGAAGACGCGACTACCTTGCGAAATGGACAGGGAATTAAGAATTCGAATATAGAATTGTAGTAAGTCCTTTTTATATTATCGTTAATGGCTTTTTTATAATAAAATAACTTTAATGGTACGTTTTTCTATTTTAACTAACTTCAGTCAACAAGCATTATGCTTTCTATAAAATTATATATGTCACAGTAAAGTAACTGCTCATCAAATATTACCTAAACTCATTATAGATTACTTACTAAATTATTTTGTACGTTTACATTACGAAAATAATTAGTTATATGTTTTTTCATGTCTATTACCTTGAATGTAATTGTTTCTGTTACCTTCGATAACTCACCCTAGCATGGCGATTATATTCTTTATAAAAAGTAATTTTATTTAAAGTTAAAAATCTTTTGCCAACTTTCCGTTTAATTATTTTAACACTTAATTCGCTCATTATTTCATCTCATTTCTCAATTTAATATAAGTTTGAATTACAAAAACAAACCTAGATTAATATGCAAATTTAAAAGTTATTCTTAATATAAATTGCAGGCTTCGTTTTTTTAATAATCAGTTAGAATAGTTAACATTATTTTTAATACTTTTTAAAACAAGCTTATTTTGTATCACTATACATTCCAGTCCCACCTTATACATTGGCGAGCATATTCACGGCTTGTACGCTCTCTCATCGCTCGTGGACAAAAACACCGTGACGATATCCACTGGGCATTCGAAACCATTACTGCTCGAAGGCCCGACCGAAACGAGAACTGAGAAACCATATGAGCCTTACAAGAACGTTCACTACGAGCTCAACGATATAAACCTCCACGTCACGCCGCCATATTTGCTATTGGGACACTACAAAGTTCCGGAACTGACCACTTCCTGGCTACCGCTGCTTCCGAATTCTTTAAAACAACTGAACGCCGTGAAACTTATTAATGGTGAACAAGACGAGAACGAAACGAACTTGAAGTCGAACTCGATATCGGTGTCCGTTCAAACGGAGGACTTGTTCGCAGAGTTTCACGCGACACCCGAATTGTGGTATACACAAGTTTATGTTTGGGTGAATCAGCAGGAAAATAAGGCGCTAAAGGTGGCGTTGATAGTGCTTATGGGATTGGTCGTTACTTTGTTTTGGTATTTGAGGCTGCAGGTATGTTATCAATTTTGAACGTGTATTGAAATTTGGTTTTAAACCAATTTTTAGCTAGCTCTTAAAGGTCGGCAACACCTGCAAGGGCTTGGGTGTCCATCGGTGGTAGGCCGCGTATCTTAAATGAGCCTCGTGCTCGTTTGCCACCGTTTTCATTGAAAATAATATAAACATAAAAAAAAACTAGCTTAAAAATATAAATTTGTGCTATATTGTACGCGTGGGAGAGCCATGCTGAAGCATATGCTAATGCACTAATTGGACCGGATCGTCCGAAGTGATACCGCGGACTCACAGAATACTCAGCGTGAAACGGTACTTGTACTGTCGCTCGCAGAGTGAATGAGGATATCAGAAGCCCTTAAAAATGGCGCTTAAGCGGCGTAAAAAGCCGGCAAGAGAACCAATGCGCGAACTGTTGCGCGGTTGTCCATGGGCGGCCGTGTTTTCTTATCATATAGGAGACCCACCTGCTCCGTTGTTCTCTATATTATTAAAAAAAGATTTAAAAAATTATTATTTTTTTCAATAAAATAGAATATAATTATAGAATGAAGCGTGTACAACTTATAGATATTTTAGGAAATATTTTTAAAACACATATAATTTCGTAAAATGATTTTAACATTACAAAATAGCTTCTCGTAGGACTATGACATACTTCTTGGAACAAGCAAAACAAACGATTCACAGTATTTTTCACTGAGGTATTTGAAACATTGTTTTGTTTGCTCTCCCCGATTACACAGCTTGTCATATATTTGCTGTTTATTAAATATTGTGTAACTGTAAAGTATTGAATTAGTTGAGAAATATTTTAGTTTCATAAATAAATTAGCCTTGTATTACGATATTCATATTTCTAACCAAAAGTTTGGAATATTACGTCTGCTATAAGTTTCACCTGACTTTAGAATCAAAGTAGAAAAGATTAAGGATTAAACTTGTTTTTTTACACAAAGAATCGAAGGTAAAAAAAATTGCTTGAAGTTATATCACCTGTCTCGTTTCATATTACGTTAAAATACGATATTTTCGTAATAAATTTCCTTGGATGCTGTTATTAACAATAGTGTTAAAATAATAAGGATCATTGCATTCCAGGCTCGAGAGTTTCAGCAGCTGTCTCAAGGTGGGTCTCGTGGCTCCAACGTTTCGACTTCTTCCCAGGGTGAAATCACCGGACAGTTGGTGGAAGTGGGTGACGGTCTGGTCCAGATCGGCAAGATAAGCTTCTACACCGATCAGGTTCTGGGCAAAGGCTGTGAAGGCACTTTCGTTTATAGGTACATTAATATTATATATAGTTTATTTTGGAATACGAAACTTTATCGGCATTATCAAGAACATTTAAAAGTAGTTGATAATTAATTAAATTTCAGAGGCACCTTCGATAAACGAGACGTGGCTGTAAAACGTCTCTTACCAGAATGTTTCACGTTCGCCGACCGCGAAGTGGCGTTGCTGCGAGAGTCGGATGCGCACGCGCACGTTGTACGCTACTATTGTACGGAACGAGATAAACAGTTCAGGTATACGTTGTTTTTTATAGTATAGCGGACATCGGAGCAGGTTGTTTCTCGTAAATGTTAAGAGAACCCCGTCGCCCATAGACAATCTCGACACAGTCCATGCTTAGGTTGTATTGCCGGGTTTTTTTTATGCCGCTCAAGCGTTATATCTTCAAGGGCCACCGATATCCTCACTCAGTAAAACACAGTACAAGTAACGTGTCACGCTGAGCATTCTGTGAGCCGATGGTGTCACTTGGACAAACAATGGACAAACCGACCAAATTAGTGCGTTTGCAATTCTATGCCCTCTGTCACTTATTTGGTATTTATATAGTATTCTTTGTATATTGTTTATACAATATTACCGATATTAACCAAAATAAGTGTAGATTTAACATCACCAATGGCAATCAACGAAACATTTACAATATTTGTAATTTTTGATTTCAGAATAATTTGGTGATCAAAAAAATTGTCTTAAGTAAAATATATCATTTATTGTTTCAAGGTATATAGCCTTAGAGCTGTGCTCGGCTACATTACAAGACTACGTAGAGGAAAAGTTGAGTTTCGAATGTACCATAGATGCTGTTGAAGTATTGCGCCAAGCAACTATGGGGTTGTCGCATTTACACTCTATGGATATAGGTATGTACATAAGAAAAATCATGTAAAATTTATACTATTCATGCGATGTTTGTATTTATTTTGAAATTTATTCCTGAAATCTAAATGTCTATTAGATGAGAGAATTTTTATCATCATTTAACGAAGAGAGCCATGACATTGTTGAAATTTCTTTACAGTACATAGAGATATAAAGCCCCACAACGTTTTACTTTCGATGCCATCCGGGTCAGGTGAGGTGCGTGCTATGATATCGGACTTTGGTTTATCGAAGAAACTGAACATCGGTCGTGTTAGCTTTTCAAGGCGCTCCGGAGTTACGGGAACCGATGGCTGGATCGCTCCAGAAATGATCAACGGAGAGAGAACGGTATGAAACATTCCTTCAAACATACAACAGAGATAATTTTTTTTAAATATGGGACTGAAAAATTAGGTTTAACTAGTGAACCTAGGGGACGTCGTCTTACCCAAAACAGCACCGTACTACACGTACGCCACAGTACCGGGTTCAATTATGTACGCTCAGCGATCTTTGCACCCGATAAACCAAATATACTAATTACCATTACAATTATTAATTATGATTTTTCTTACTCTCCAGGAACTTATCTACTAAAATTTGAACTTAAGTATTGTAGTGTTGTTTTTTTTTCATTTTTTTCTGTCCACGAAGCATCCTCGTACGTCGAGGAATATTCTAAAAATATATTGAAATCGGTTCAGCTATTATCGAGATTTGCGCTTAGCAAAACATTCTGTAAGTCATTTTTAATTTTTATATTTAGGTAGGCTGTGTGATCGCGTAATACAATCTATAAAAATTCTTTTTTTGGAATTAGTCTTTATAAAATTGCGTGATACGTGAACTGCTACATCGAACGTGAATCTCAGTATATAAGACAAATGCAAAAAATAATCCGCTAATACAAAGAAACCACATAAGAAATGGGTATGGGTTATTTTCCGTAAGAAAACACAAACATTGAACAAAGAAAGGTTGCAATCTTGTGAATCGCATTCGTTTTTAAATGGCTTAGAATGTTTAACATGAGTTTCCATTATTAAAATGTTTGTTAATTTGCAGACAACATCGGTGGATATGTTTTCATTGGGTTGTGTGTTTTATTACGTACTGTCAAAGAATCATCATCCGTTTGGTGACGTTTTGAGACGACAAGCAAATATCCTGACTGGAGAATATAATTTAGATCATTTAGAGTGAGTATATTATGTCTGGCGAGTTGTTTTTGTTTTTTAAATAAGTATAACTTGTTGTTATGCAAAATGTAGTGTTATTACACTGATTATACGGGATATTTCCCGTAGCTTTCTATCGGGATTGAGCAGACATATTTCTACGTCTGTGTCATTGATTATCTAATGGCAAAAGTTCAGCCGAAATTCTCCTCCGGTTTTCGAAATGAGAAACATCGCAAACCACGAGGTGGTTTTAAAACATCACTCGGTTGACCGTAGCTGAAAGTCAAATAAAATGTGCTTCCACCGCTTTCAATGTCATCATTATTTGTAATGTTAAATATTGTTTTCAGTACCACATTACCTGAGGAGGACGTATTACTGGCAAAAATCCTAATTCGAGCGATGATATCGCCCATAGCGAATGTGAGGCCGCCTTGCGAGGCTGTACTTAAATATCCTTTATTTTGGGGAAAGCAAAGCATACTCAACTTTTTACAGGTAACTCATTATTCTATTCCATATTATAATATGTATTTGTGCCGCGACCTACTGCTCTGTGGAATCAGCATACTGTAGACTTATTTCCAAAGCAATATGACTTGGAGATGTTCAAAGAGACAGAGTATGTATTCCTAGAAGGCCGGTAAAGCACCCACGACTCTGCAAGGGCTAGGGTATCCACGGGCGGAGAACCGCTTATCCTAAACGAGCTTCCTGCTCGTTTGTCACCGTTTACATAAAAAAAAATACGTGTTTGTTGAATGTGTGATGCATAAACATCTGAAGTAAGAATCGGATAAGGAGAACCACTAAAACATCCTTAGAATATGAAAAGTTTTGAAGTGTATTTTTATTATAGGATGTAAGTGACCACGTCGAAAGTTGCAATACAGGTGCAGAGCATCCATTAGAGATGTGTTGTCGGCGAGTTATTAAAGGCGACTGGCGAGCCCACGTGTGCTCCGTGGTCGCCAACGATCTCAGAGCGAGACGGACGTACAGAGGCGATCGTGTCGCACACCTGCTTAGGGCTATAAGGAATAAGGTGAATCTATTGACTAGTATATTGTAATTTGCAATTATGTTTGTTATTATAAATACAAGTCAAATTAATATATGTTGTTTTTTAATTTTCAGAAACATCATTACAGAGAATTAGAACCTGAGGTTCGAAATAGTTTGGGAAAAGTTCCAGATGGTTTCATAACGTACTGGCTACGTCGATTCCCTCTTCTTTTACCTCATGTGTGGCTTCAAATGCAGCAGTATCGCAATGAAGATATCATGGCAGGGTACTATCCTCACACGTTCACATTCAATAGGGATGACGTCACAGAACTCATTGATAACGATGTTATATCACCCAGTGGTTACGACCAAAATGAGTTGTTCCTCCAAAGTAAAGTGTACTACGATAAGAATGACCCAGACACAAAGTACAAAAGGGAATCGCCTAGAAAGAGAATGGACTGGAGAACTGACGATAGAGCGAGACAGGACGATGTTAGACTGAGAGAAAGGCATTATTTCAGGAAGAAAGAAAAGAAACAGGATATACCTGTGTGGAGTTTACCGCCACAATGAATGTTAAAGCTCAGAAGTTTAAGTAGTTTTAAATTCTTTAAAATTTTCATATTTAAAGTGTTAAATGCGGAACCGAACAAACATTTTTAGTTAACATAAGCAATTGCATTTAAGATTTACAAACGTGACCTTTTCAAAAGACAAAAATAGCGACAAGTTGATAATGGTATGGTAAAATAGGCTGCTTTCCGAAGCTCGACGCCGGAGCGGCTAAGTACCGTGTGAATCGCAACAAAGCGACAAGTTATAGATATTAATATTATTATTTGCATAAAAATGGCCGCCTTAAAACTTATTTTTACCCTAAATACAATTTGTCCCTTTAGTTGTAGTAGTTATTCTTCTGGAACATCATAAAAATATGACTTTATTATATAGTATAATGAATTTCTTTGTGGCCTAAATCAAATGTTATTTATGTATACTTTTGTAAATATTAATGACATTAATAATGTTAAGTATTTAAAGTAATTTGGATAATCAAATAGTATTTATTAAAGGGACCAAGGATTATTCAATATTCATCACAATTTTTATCTTATATATATTTTGAATAAATTAATTTTGTATCTATGGATTAATTTATATCACGATCAGTTTTAAGACAAATTTTTGGTTGCTAAATTAAAAAATATATATATTCTTGTGTACCAGATTATACCTATATAAATAAGTATATTAAGTTATTATTTATATATTAGCTATATAAATTAATTAGCATTAAATTTGATTTGGTTTACATATTTAAATAAATGCTTTTCCAGCATAAATTAGAGTGACATTCTTGTTTAGTTCTACTCTATGTAATGCTTTTGGGCACAAATATTAGGAAAAATTATTGAGTTTGTCAGTTCTCTGTTTACTTACCATACACTTGCTTTCATACCATACACGATATTGCACAGTGACACTGAGGAGATAGGTGAATCTAATTGCAAGGCAAAATGTATATATTAGTAATTAGACCGTACTAGAATTGTATCAACTTTGTTAACATAATATTTATTTTAAGTTTAACGATTCTTGCAAATAATAGGTAATTTTTTCATTCTATATATAATTATTTTGTAATTATGTTTATTGTTCCTTTATATATAAATATTCGAGATAATAACACATTTTAGTTATAAGCAAAAAGTACACAAATTATATCTTATTGATAAGTTGTTGAGTGTTGCAATGTGATATTGTTTGTATGAAAGAAGCAACGGAAGATATTAGTGAATAGATTTATTGCTCTAGTTAATTTTTTGTATATAACTAGATAACATTTTTAATTTTTATATTAAATTAGTTGTAAATAACATTAATATTGTTTTTTTACTATGTGGAGTGGGATTAGAATATGTAATTAATATTGATAACAGTAAATCGATGTGCTGCAAAGTATTAAAATTTTACATAGTATTTATTGTTAATGAAATAATTAATATAGACTTAATAACTTTGAAATATTAATGAGGCATAAATATGTTTTACTTGCACACAAATATTACTCATTTGCCAAAAAAAATATAAAAAAATGGCAGAAATTTAAAAGAAAATGTCTTCTCATGTCTTGTAGGAAAAAAACGTTTTGAACGAAATATATCAATGGAGCTACAGGGAATAACTTTAGTAAAAAATATTTTATAAAACATTTTTATTCTTGAGTAATTATAAAAAAATTGACAGGCAAGAATTTGGTTATTAATTAAACAAAAGTAAAATCAGTCTCAAACAAAACTTTGTCTAGTATGGCACTTTTGAGTAAATAGAATTTGTGCAAAAGTAAAAAAATAATTAAATAATCTTAGTAAATAGACTACATATTGGTTTAAATTGCACAGCTCAGAATATATTAAAACACAAATAATTTTATCTGCACAATCTTAGAACCACACTACAAAAAGCTATAATTATTATAATATAAAATGAACACATTAAAGAGAATCAAGGCCAACATTATATATAATACACACTAGAATGTTAAACAAATGTTATACACTATAATAGGAATGTTGTGGGTATATAATTTAATAATAAAATGCCTTTTTGATAGTAAAATTGTTAATTATAAAACGAGGTTTTATTTAAATATTTTTCTATTAAATCTATTATTGTTAAGTGGACCTTCTTTTTTGCAATATCTAAAGGCGTGTTTTCTGATGTATTTATCATATCTAAGTCAGGTTGGAAACTCAGTAATTTCTTAGTAGCTCCAATATTGCCCATTTCACAAGCATCATGTAAGGGAGTGTTACCGGAAAGATCAAAAGCATTTATGTTTGCTCCATTGTCCAATAGATAATGCAGTGCAAAGGTTTTATTATGAAGAGCTGCTAAATGTAGTGGTGTCTGTCCCTTTTTATTTACGATGTTCACATTTGCTCTATTTAAGATAAGAATTTTACATAACTCATCAAGGCCATATTGGGCTGCAAAATGTAATGGTGTATAACCATTTGAATCACAAAAGTTTACATCAAAATCTGATAAAGTGGATTGTATTATTCTCTTACAATTAGGACATTCGCACAAAGGGTGACATAGTGATTCCTTCATTTCACTTGTAGCATCTAAATAATTTTCATAATTAATATTCATGTAAAAACAGGCCAATTTAATATCACCATATGAAATTGCCTGAAGAATCCTTTCAATCCGTTTCAGATTTTCAACAGTTTTTGATGCATTGTTTGGACCATTTATTTTCATTTTTAAGCTTTGTAACTTTTGGGTAACTGGATTTCCTAGATTCTTTACATTCAGTTTTTTAATATCTAAACTACTTATATGGATATATTCATACAAATTAGGTGTGCTAGATTTCAAAACTTGCAATATCTTTAGATTGTGTGCTAAGTCAAATGCAGACTTCCCATTGCGATTCTGCAATGATGGCTCTGCACCATTTTCTATTAACAACTTAGCAATGCCTTCATAACCCCATTTTGCAGCCAAGTGTAGTGGAGTGTTTCCATTTTCATTACAACAGTTTAAATCTATTTGCTTTCTACCATGTTCCGCAAAATAGATAAGAGCTTTAACACAATTTAAATGTCCATTATTTACTGCTACATGTAACGGAGTGTTCTTATCAATATTAGTCTTGTTAATATCAGCCCCAGAATGCAACAAGAGCAACAATGCATTTTGATGACCCCTTGTTGCTGAATAATGCAAAGGTGAACATTCATTTAGGTCAGTGACATTTAATTCAGCTCCCATTTCTATCAATATTTCAATAATAGCAGCTTTACCATGGATAGAGGCCACATGTAAGGGAGTCAGGCCATGGCTATCTCGTGAATTAACAGTGGGGGATGTTTTTAAGAGATTTTTGGATAATTTTTGGCGGCATTTCTTACAGTTACACAGAGGATGGCATAGTTTCTGGAATATTTCAACATCACTATCATCATCATCATCTATTTCATTCGAAAGTAAGGTGTTTATCTCATTGTCCTGCATATTATTTAAATGATTTCTATTTTTTTCCAACAAGGACTGTACTTGTTCTGTATGGTTAGCTTTTATTAAGTCAAATATATATTCGATGTTTTCATCCCTGCTAGTTGTCTCAGATGTAGAGTTAGACTCTGTCATACTGCTCCTTCTTTGGTATGTGCTCATATTGTCTTCTGCAAGGGTATATTCATAGTAATTAGATTCAGGATCTGCAGGTCCAGCCAATGCTCCTGATTGTATATGTTCTATAACAGCTTCTAATGTAGTTATAAGAAATATACTCTCATCACCATCTCCTTTAACAATACCACTAAACCGAAACTCTTTCATATATGTTAATTGACTGTACCAATTTGGTAGCCCAGACTTAATTAAAAGAAACACAAAAACTGGTAATAAATCATCTGCAGTTAGTAATGTGGTATTAGTGCTATTGTCACTTTTATTGATAGCATTTAATGCTTGTTTTAAACACAAAACTTTCTCCAGAACTGTATTGTAAGAATCAATTTTAGAAAGTATTTGTTTGGCTTTAGGTACAGCATGATATAATTCTTTCTTAATATCTAAATCTCTGAGTTGTATATCACACATATTCCTTATTTTTTTATTAAGATGTGAATCTTCATAGGAGCAACTGGTACATATGGGTTTGAAGATGTGATCAAACAACAGTTGTTGCATATAACATTCAACAGCCAACTTTACATTTTCTAAAATATGCTTACTTGTTTTAGACTTGTCCCTCAAACGTTTGTTTTGCAAAGCAACTTGAAGACATTGTGTGTAGAGCTCACTGACAGCATTTTTTAAATTACCAATAGCTACAGGTAGTGCAGGATGATTTTTAATAAATATCTGAACAGTTAAATCAATTTGATCTAATACTTGACGGCCAGCTGCTTGTGTCCAAAGTAAATCAATGCAGTCATTAATGGAATGAAGACTTTCTTTTGTGACATTGTTATCTCCAACATGAGAAGTTGGCTCCAAAGTGGTTTCGATACACCAAACCTTATATTTGATGAAATCTTCTGTATAAAATGTTTCTTCAAATAAGATATGGCTTTGAAGAGGCAAACCTTTAGTAACTTCAAGTGTAATCACTTTATTTGCCACTGTTACTTGCTTCTCTGTTAGGGTACTGTAGTGTGTTTCTGGTAACTCATCACTCGGAACTAAAACATGAGCGCAGAAGTCTTCTATGGTAAATACTCGGGTATTAAGACTTCCAATGCGGGGCACACAAACTATCCATGATTCGGTGATACAATGTTGAAATAGATCCAAATACTCAGTTTTAAAGGCCACAAAAAAAGGGTTATCTGATATAATCTCATCATATCCACTTTCCATGTCTTTCCGTCAAGTATATATACTTTGCACTGACTCAATTACTTTTGTCCGATTTCACTTTATTCAATAATGCCCATGTGTGACAGTAATTAACAGTTTTTATACACGGAAACCAGTTTTAAAACGCAACCATTATAATGCCATTACACGCTATATTTGAAATATTATGCAAGTATTTATCAAGTTACAATTCAAATTAAATACATAATATATGTACTCCGTAAAATAATATTTTAAAATTCGAAAGAAAATATCTTAGTACATTGAACCTTAGCCTCGTGTTTTACGTACAAACACGATACATTAAGTTGATAATAATATTATTTTAAAAATAGAGATAACATCAAATGTTTTTCTACTTTTCCGTTCGTTTCGAATTATGAAGTCAGTAGATATCTCCGCAGTCAGCACTATGATCCACAAATTAAGTATCTGTGGTCAGCAGCATGTCACAGTTAATACAGATTCATACATCTGTACCGACTTACAGGCACTGGCAAAATTGAGGAGGTTATTTTCTAACTGTATCTTTTCCAGTTTTCATCTTATTGCCTTAGATTTTCTTACTGATCTTTTATTTTATTTTGTCATATGACATGCCAGCTGTTGCTGAAAGAAGAAGAAAAAAAAAGAAGAAGCCGTGTCGAGGTGTTGTAGTGCAGTCTGGCATATCTATTTATTATTTGTCATTATGTATATGTTTTATTTTTTATTTATTGTTGTGTCGGGACTTGTCTAGTGTTTTTAGAATATTCAGATATCAACATTCCTTAAGATAGAATTCTATGTATTGTTACTTTTGTAAAACAAAAAAGAATAAAGATTTTTTGGGCTCATCCTTAAATAAGTTACGATAAACGAGAGGCTCATTCATTGTCTAGTTAAAGAGGTAGAATTATATTGTTACAAGAGATCCGCCGTCTCTGTTACGAATATCTCCCTGCCGTCGGCCTGGTTTTGTGAGCCGGTGGGCGCCAGCATCGCTTTCTCGGCGTCCAGCCTTCATGGCGTGCACATCGTTCCTATTTCGCCCACTGTTGTTTCGTTGTTTTTTCTTACTATTTTAGTTTATTAGAGTCTGCTAACAATATATTATTTGTGACACGCTATCGCGACTAATACCCCATCTACCCTATTCTGGCAAAATCGAAAATAAGAGGTCTGAGACATGACACATGCCGCCTCAACATAACACACCACAATAATAAATACGAGTACATACGGCGTAAAATAATTAATTACTAATAAGTTGTTTATCAAGCGATGGTCGTTACATCACTTGTTTTGATCGCACACGGACAAGAGTCTAGGTAGTGGGAACGAAACTGTCGATCCATTTTATTAGTTTGGATTCTTAAACCTAGAAGAGATAAATCAGTGTTAAATGCTAAATTAATCTATGGACCAAACTTTTTACTATGAATCTTGAATTGCCAAGAGGAGATATACGTATATGTATGATACCTTTTACTTTCTGTCGCTCTGTTATATTATACCCTGGTACAATATCGAATGTGCTTTTAATAGCTTACGATATCTTCGATCTATTAATTTATAAGTATAAAGTTTTAAGACCACATTTTTCTTAAGGTGGAGTTTTACTTGTAATTTATACAGAATTTTGACCACATTACAATTAATCACGTTTCACTAACCTATTCTTCACACAATTCACGATTCTAAGATAACATATTCTTAAAATATCTTCTAATAAAATAAACATATTAAGTAAATGAACATAATCGTGAATGAAATCATATGCTACCTCTAATTGACTCATAATAATAATAGTTGCATAGCGTTATCATAATGGCCGAGATATAATTTATTAAAACGGTATCATCGTGAACGGAATTTTTTTGATGGACTGTTAAAGATTTCGTTCATTAACAATTTTCAAAGGGAATTGTCCGCGTTCATCCTCGGGGAGTGAAAGGGTAGAACTTTCTATAAGAGACCGTATTTCTTTGTTGTTTACAAGTCTACCGTTTTTCTGGGAGTATTTCTCCCATTTTCTTTTATGAATTTTTCCACAAGCAATAACTAATACCTAAGTAAATTATAGTTATGAATAAAGTAAAAAGTTTATATTAAATATATAATTTAACAAAAATTAAGTTGTCGGTTAGTAGGAACTACGTACCATTCGGAGCCGTGAATGGTTGACTCAAAATTAGTGAAATAAAAATAGACGTACTACTAATACTAAAGATGAAAAAGAAATATTAGGAGATAGATGTTAAGATAAGACAATCTCCTCAGCTATAATACAATATAATTTAGTCCCGTGATACGTAAAATCAAAACATACAGTACCTATTGTTTCAATGTTTTAAGGGTTTTGATTAATAAGTAGTAGGTCTGAGGAGCTGTAATTACAACACTATCCCTTTTGACACCATGCGTCATAAATGCAAATGGATCTTGTCATTTTAAGTGGTACTAGAGTGTCATTGTTGTCAATATTTAGGCGTCATCTCGCAACAATGTAGCATTTTTCTTGAATGACACTCGAGTGTGAATGGATGCCATTAGGAGACCAACGCCCCGCGGCGCTCTTCTGCGCAATTCACTCGGAAAAATGCTCAACATCTATTCTCGATTGACAAATTATTTCAGCAAGAAGATTTTATTAGGTAGGATGTTTCTTCAGAATCGAGCACGAAAACGGAATATCGTATAGAGTTATATCATTGGAGAACCATTAGAAAGACTATTTTTCGCATGTTTTATATGTATTTCAAAGTTTTTTTCCTATCAATAAATTATTCAATTTATTTTCGCAAATATTAATTTCGAAAATAATTTTCGCAAACATTAAAAGTAAGGTGGTACGTAAACAACAATATATATGTTATTGTGTAGAGAAGTATAATTTATTCTTTCCAATATTTGATATAGTCAAGTAAAGTATATAAATACTGTAACCTATGCTTTGAAGTAAATAGTTCTCAATTCCTCTTAGCTCAAAGTGACTCAGCCTTAAAAGCGAATTCATGTTGTTGTAAAGTTTTTCACTTCACGATCTGAGCTATTGTTTGGATTACTGTCAGTCTGGGCTAAACACTAACATTAGTTAGAAATATTTACTAGATTTCTCTTATTTATAATGGTATTATTGTTTTACTATGCGATTTTTAAATGCTATGTGAGTAGTTTACATGTCTAATTAGCCTTTTTATAAGTATTGAGTTGAGTTTTATTTCTATAACTAAAAACAGTAAATTCTATACCGTAATATTTATTAAAGAGGTTTTTTTTACTTTATTATTTTTTTATTTTATATTAAGTAAACATTCCACTAAAGAATTTAGCAATGAAAAAAACCTTATTAGAAAAAGCATAAATTATAGATTCGTCCCTTGATTAGGCGGCGTATTTAAAGGCTCTATCAGCGTAATAAAAAACTACCAAAGAATTTTTCTACACACTGCAATTTATAGCGGGAACATATTTTACTTTATCAATAGAACTCTAAAAAGTAAAAGTAGATACTTCATGCCAAAATAACCTACAGTTCTTATATTCTCCCATGTTTTATCGAGTTTAAATTTATCGATTGTACGCATTATCCTCGTCTCCTAATAGCAAGAGTTCACGTTCACCTTGAAGAATCGCGTCGCAATCCATGATTTGCTCGTATAAGTTTTGGGTAACCTCACTCATTCAACGAAATGTACAAGAACCTACTACTTCACATTTACTGTGGTATTTTATAAACCCATGTCGACTCAGGAAGAACCGGCCCAAATAGTAACATTACTCCGGGCACTGCTCAAACCCTTTCAATTGTATGTTTTGCGTTTAAGGCACAAAGCAGAGAATTTAATCCTTTTACAAAAATAAAGCTGAAGGTGGCTTGTAAACTAGAGGTTATGGCTACATGAGTAGATATTAAAATAAACCTGTTAATAATTAATATTAAATGTAATACCATTAATTGGAATAAATAAAAATGTCATTGCCAATGAACAATGAATAAAGATAATGAAGTAGCATTTCATAATTCCTTTATGATCATTAATTCCTTTGTCATTTTACTGATTGATCGGGACAGTATACTGATCAGGAAATACATATTTGTATTTCGATTTTGTTAAATGTATATGATATTTGCATAAGATAATTATTGTTCATACGTAACGAACGGAAACGACCCAATTATTCTACCGTAATAATATAATTCCACTTTTCCTATAATGAACTCTGAATTTAATGTTTTTTGTATTAACTGAAAGCTGATAAATTGTTTTCAATATTTTAATAGCTAATAAATATAAAAAGAAGTATTGTGAGCCTTTGATATTAGGTGGTTCCTTGGGAGCCATTAAAACTTAGAAAAGCATGGCAAATTATTACAATCTGCAAGACTTGCACTATATAAATAAGTTGACTAATTCTCTCTAAATAACTTGATCATAATCTCAAATTAAACTAAGCCCTACCCGAAGTTGTCGTTACAGCTTTCGTTAACTTCTTTAAAACGAAGCTTGAGTATTGTTTGCGGTCAATAAAGAGTAGTGGACAATACACAATGTTGACATAGATGCGTTAGTTTTCAATATTAAATTAAATATCTAGAGTCCTATGCTTAGAGCTGTGGAAATTTATTTTATTTCAGATTGTATACCCAAATCTGATTTAAAACTTGTACTTGCAGCCAGCGGACATATGCATATTAATCTGTTTATAAAACTAATTATAAATAGTAAGTAATAGTATAATTGAGTAATATTACACAGCTGACATGTTTTAATGCGTTGTGATGATTTGGCGTTTATTACTAAAGGAAATAAACTCGTCATTAAATAAAGATAAAAATTCAGACGTACTCTATTTTACTTCGGTCTATTTATATTAAGTAAGACGAGTAAAACCGTATAAAAGTAAGAAGATAAAAAACATATCTCTTAATTATATGTTCACATTCATTATCTGTTGTTTGATATATTCTGTCTTTTCATCTGTTAATATGAATTTACCTCGTCTATCTTTGATGCGTTTATTCTTCAATACGTCATAGACTTTTGAATAAACGAAATAACTAGTGTGACTAGTAAAAGTCTCCGTTGAAATTATATTTTTCTCCATGAACTTAAATAACGCCAGTGAAATTGTGAAAGTGAATGGAAATCGTAAGGCCTCATTTTCCCACAGTATTGCCCTGTAATTTAAGTTTTTCAAATTGCTGCCGCAGTGCATTTAGTAAAATTGCTCAGTTAAAAAACTCTTTGTGCTTTCAGTGATAAATTCAACTTTGACAAATTAAAAAGTGTTTTCACAATGAAGATATTAAATTATTAGTTTATAAATAAAAATACATCGTATTCTTTTTCGTATCTATAAGCATTAAAGATAACAAAATAGCTTTGATATATAATGTAATATATTTTAGTTTGATTATAAACTTATCAAGTAAATGTAAAAAACAACCGTATTTTAACAGTAAGCAATATTATCTGCTTATTATATTATTAGAAATATGTTAAATAGCCTTTTGTATAGTACTCATTGTAAGGATTCATTTTCCGCTACGATAAGCTGACCCAAATCTTGAAGACATAGGTATCTCCATTTGTTATTATTAAATTAGCTAAGAAGTTTAAACCGACTGGTGTTCTGAAGTTGAAGTTTATCTGTATTATTCAAAAATTTGCAGTTTTTATCCTGTGAAAGTTATGATCGTATCGATATATTATATGCTTATTTTATAGAAATTTTATTTTTTGCAATGTAAACTTGAATGAATTCTTTCATTGCACGAATCCAATGTTAATTATATTTAAATATAAACGTGACGATAGAGATGTTTGAATGTAGCAAAGCAGGAGATCGTAGCTCAGTTCTTGTAAGTTTGTCATCTTCTTGTCAGTTTCTCATCTGTATGTGTAAAAAAATGGTGTTCAAGATTCCAACTTGTAAGCTAAATTACAATAAATATATAAAATAGGTTTATACAAAACACGTGAAAGTTACAAACCGGCATATAATTTTAAGCCGGCACCAATGTCCCTTTGGCACTTATATAACTTCTTTAATTAAAAAACGGAATATTAAATATGAATGACTGCGTCCGTAATATACTAAGCGCTTTGTGCCTTTATTCGACGACACACTTTATGAATTTTAATGTCCCTCATTCTCCCCTGTCCGAATTAAACGAGCCTCGTACGTGGTTTTATTTCACTGGATGTGGACGAACAAAATATTATATAATAAAATATTACAATTTTAATGAAAATGAATTATAAAATGTTAAAATTTTATATTCAAGCTGAACTAGTTACATACAGATATTAAACTAGTTTGAAAATTGTAGAATTCATTCTTGAGTAATATGATACAAATTAAATAAATATTTTGTTTTGAATTATCAATAAATTTTGTATCTACACCTGTTCCAACCCTACACCTCTCCTAATAAAGAATGCCTCGACTTGATACAAATAAATTAGTTTAAATATTTCTATAAAAAAAGTAGTGGTCCATCATTGTCAGCGTATTTTTTTTCCTTTTTGATATATTTTTTATTGTCCTTTTAGCACTTGTAAGTGCAAAAATAATGATAATGAATTTTAAATTTGCCAATTTTAATCAGCAGTAGGTATTTGATATTACCAAGTTCAGACTTACAAAACAATACTCTTTAGCTCATTATGTTCGTATAGATTAAGTGACCTGGAGTTTTGAGATATTCATTGCCAGGATATGGTAATCCTGGTAAACATAAAGTATAGACAGGCGATATCAGACCGGAAGCTCGCTCGGATAACGTTCCGGAACGAGTAGGTTCCGGTGCGCTACACGTCCGGTCACTATCCTGCAACCAGCTTGATGGATTTGTTTTATTTACATGTTTTTTATTTATCCTCATTTTAAGATAAAATATAATGATTTCGCCGAGTTTATATTTGTTTCAGATTTGTGAAGTTCTCACGTGATTATATGAATAGGTACATAACGTTAGCATATGACAAAAAAATGCAATAATCTTCTGCAAGTTTTCTATTTAAATATAATATATTTTTATGTACTCTTTATATATAATATATAAATAATTTTTTTCAATTTTTATTTTTAAACATAAATATCTGTGTTTAAAGTACCTGTTCCACAGAAGTGTTACACTGCCGTCCACTGGCAAATACAAAGAAGCATGCCCGGTGACATTTGCAGATGCATCATTTCGATTGCAGTAAAACAATAAGAAAAAGTGGTATAAAGTTGAGCTGGCGACACCATTTAACTGATTGCAGTGACCTCTTTGCTTTGTTTGCGAAGTTCGCCATCGCAACGTAAGCATTTAGGCGTGTTTACACGATCTAGCTTTTGTCTTTACGTTTACTTGAGATACACTAAGTAAAGAACTCTTTGAAATATATTTGAGCCGTGCCTCGACAGCTCAATCGATTAGCGTTTAGTATTAAATATAAGTAGCACGTACGTCCGGTATTCGATTTTGATACACATGAAAATATACACTTGTGAAGAATTAAATAATAATAATAATCAATGAATTAGATAACATACGCCAGCTTTGAAAGTAAAATTAGCTCATCGGATATTTACAGTTAAAACTAGATAATATTTATGTTATATTTCTCTTAAAAAAATAATAGTAGTTATAAAATATAAATGTTAA
>JAAAKR030047685.1:0-19376 GCA_010014985.3 Delias pasithoe
GCAATCAACACTGTCAATACACGTCAATTTGAAAGATATCAGATCTACAGTGAGAAAGTGACATTTCGAGTAAGAGTTTTTCATACAAATTGTTTCAAGTTTTATAAAAAAAAATCATAAAATACAGACGCTAAAAACACACAGCTCACGTACGTATTAAAATACTCATAGGTAATACCTTATTTAGTACAATTTAGTGTATCTATAGATTTTTCTTTGACCGCATACCTGTGCGACTCTCATTTCGTCGATTCAGCAAAATGTAGCATCAAGTTCGACGCTCACCAAATGGACTTTACTCAGTGCCAATATAAGCGAGGTGTTGGTCGTTAGCTGTGGTAAGTTATTGAAATTAATATGTGCATATATTAAAATGTTTAGGCCACGCTTTTATTTAAATAAATGTCAACATTCAAATAATACGCCAACAAACCAACTTTGCCGAAGGCTCCAAGAAATTAGCTTTTTAACGCCGATTGTAATTATATTTTAAACGTTAATTTTCTCATAATGATTCACAAAGTTAATTAATTCGAAGATCAAGATTAAGAATATTTTTAAGAAACGCGCCTAATTCAGTTTAACGGATAAAGGTAAAAATAATATATAAAAAGAAATATATGTATAGGTTACTCGTAATGCCTTCCGCTTTGTAATACTAGTTCAACTCTAAAATGTTATAAAGTGCTATAGATCACTTTTTTTTAGTATTAGTAGTCAATCATCGTGTTAATTTTTTTTGATTAATTAATTAGTTATGAAAATTTTCAGTCTTCTATTGAATTTCGAACGCTGATGCCAGCTTAAAACAGCAAGATGAAATCAGGTAAACACACTACGCTAACACATCTCAATTTTTAATAATTAATATTTAAATAGAATATCTTAAAAACAATTGTTAAATTACAATATCATATGAAAATCATTAAAATGTATCTTTCATTATTCAAGACTACTAGAGATTACATCAAAAATGTTGCATTAACTTTTTACTTTCTACCTGAGAGATATACATGCTCATGAACTAATAATATAGCCGGCTCGTCCGGATTGATGACAAGGGCGCACAGAATAGGAGTATTTAAAAGTACAGTGTGTTTCGCTATTTGAATGAGGATATCAAAGGCCCATAAAATTATAAGTCGGTAAGAAGCGGCGGGTGATTTTACTATAGAAGAACCTCGCCTGCTCCGTTACCAGATATATAAAAAAACTACTTATCGTATATGTGACTTACATTTATATTATGTGATCCTATATGAACATTATCTTGATTTCATTCATGCTTTAATTTTTCAGGAATCATATTCATGGTCCTGATAATGGCTCCTTTGGTCTGCTGCAACTGCCCACTTGACAGAATCCACGCAAGGGGGCATTGCACATACAGCCTTCAATGCTACCAAAATATAACCGCTAAAGGTATACAGCAGGATTGCCTCGGTTCCACCAACTATGACGTCACCATAAACGTCACCCTTATAAATGCTACCGACAACTTTCATACAACTTCCGATCAAGAATTTTTGCAATTGGTAACATCGCTACAGGTATCCGGAAATTGGCCAGAGACAAACCTCAGCTTCTTAGAAAACATGTACTGGCTCGAGATCCTACATCTGAATAATAATAATATCAAAATTATTTTCGGCAGTCCTTTCCGCTACCTCAACAGCTTGAAGGATTTGAGTTTATCAAGAAACCAATTGTCGAATATCGAAGAGCTGTTTCAGTTCGACACCTATCCGAATAACTTGAAGAAATTGTCTCTCTCACACAATCTCATCAAAGAGATACCCGGCGATACGTTTAATGAACTAACCAATTTACGAGTGCTAGATCTCTCTTACAATTGTATTAAGGAACTGTACGAAGAGCCATTTTCGAACTTAACAAATCTCGTCGTTCTGAGACTAGATCATAACAATATAAAAAATTTGAACGGCGCCATGAATAATCTACTTAATTTGGAACGTCTGTATTTATCACACAATGAAATTCAAAATATCGAAGAAGAATCTATCAAGATAATATACCACCTTGAAACACTTGATATCTCAAAAAACGAACTCTATAATGTGAAAACGATATTATTTTCAAGACATTTCACACATTTCGGTGATCATTCTGTTTGTAAAATAATACTATCAGAGAATCATATTGCATACGTCCCCAACGCTACTATAGTAAAAGAGTTTAAGTCCCGTTTGACCAGAAACTTAATCCAGCAAAATAAAATTAATGATTTCTCCACTGAACTAGACTTGTCTCAAAACTCCATCACGCATGTTGAATTCAATGCATTCCAGTCAATAGTTCAATTGACGTCCCTCGATATATCGTGTAATAGATTGATCACATTCGATGTCAACGACAAGGATCTTCAATTTGTCAAATATTTAAATCTCAGTAACAACTTCTTGCATACTCTTTATTATAGGAGCTTCGCCTCTATGATCAATTTAGAAAATCTGGATTTGTCACACAACGACATGGTCTATGTCCCAGATCAATCTCTGACTAACAATTACCAATTGAAACTCATTAACATAACTCACAATGATATAATGGAAATTAGACATATGCGAATTACGTTTAATCGAGAGGGTGGTATTATGGACCTCTCCAATAATGGGATATATTACTTGAATATACCACCGGGCGATGCTTATGGTCTAACAATTCTAATATTACGTTCGAATAACATAACAAAACCGGCCATGGTGAAATTGAATAAACAACAGACCCTCGTTCAACTGGACATGAGTAGGAATTTGATAGAAGACCTAGATAAGGAATCACTGCAGTTACCTGTAACGTTGGGAATTTTAGATTTGAGTCACAATTTAATAAGGAATATAGGCCCTTCTTCCTTTCACCGGGTCAGTCATTTAAAAACACTACGCTTATCCCATAACAGGCTAACATTTTTGGGATATGGTGCATTCGAAGGAGTTACATCATTAGTAAATTTGGATCTTGCTTACAATAGCATTGGTCAATTGGATTCTAAGATGCTTATGGATTTAAAGATGTTAAGTGTACTGTCGTTACGTAACAATGATCTCTTTTATATTGATCACAGTGGGTGGTTCACTCATAAACAAGAACTCAGGGTGTACCTGGACGGCAACAGTTACTCTTGTGAATGGTTGGCTCTCGCTCTTAACGATTATAATAGTGGTTATTCCAAAATGCGGCCCACGGTTTTGGATGCAAACATAACTGGACACTCGATTGAGGGGATACCTTGCAAGCAGGAGTTGGAAAACATTGTGAAACCCGACAAAAACTATATGATAGCTGATGAGAGGCTACTTGTAACAAATCAAAAGATATTGGAAGCTGTGCAAGAGCAAACATCGTTCTTGAGAAAAAATCTTTGGCGTTTCATATTGCAAAATGCCGATAGAAACGCAAAATGAAACAACAACTTTTGTTGTTCAAACATAGTTATGTAGAACTAAATCCCAGTTTTATCGCTTTGCTATAAAGAAAAATAAATGCTTCGCTAAGATTCATGTTTTATTTTAACAAGTTTAAAAATGTTAACAATATAAATTCTTACAAAGGAATGTTTAAAGAAATAATCTTGTAATTCTAATTAATAAATGATTCCTCTTCGTAACTTTTTCGAATTGAGAAACACAAAAACTAAATAGATGTCACATCCAGTCATGTTTTATTTTAAATCGACGAAAAAGTAAAATAACCGCTGTTTCCATAGTTATTATTGTTTATGATATAACACGCCAAAATATATTTCTACATAACTGGTACTTATGACCACGCAATCATCAAGCACCTACGCATTGTTCTAGGTTCAATTTTCGGAGTAACAAATCTTTCGTTTATTGAGCTGAACTGCTTCTACGTTAAAGAAATTGTCAATGAAATTGACGCACCAACGAATTTTCATAACAGCAGACACAGATCTATAACTAGCAGACACATATATTAGTATCAAAATTCTACGTGATTCCAGACATATCCAATAAATATCTAAGGAACATAAGAGATTGATTTTTTATTCGAAGTCCTCAAATTCGGGATAGTTGTCCCCATAATCCACTGGGAATATAGCACCGCACTCTTCCTCGCCCACAACCTCGTCTTTGCTCACGTACACTGGATTCAAATCCATGAGCTCTAATAACGCCAAATCGTTGACACACGACAACATGAATGCTATTTTGACGTCGTCACTGCAAAGTTAGAATTTTGAGTTTTTTTTGCACCCCTCGTCCATGAGTGGCGCAAAAAAATCCCAGCCTTTGCTGGGCCGTGGTTGAGTTTCCGGCTTTTTGGAGATAGGTACGCTCTTTTTTTAAAGGTCCCCAAGTGAATTTGGGGACCTACCTACCTCTGTAGACAGCTGATTCTCCAAACTAATGGTGCGCCGCACGAAATGTTTTACTAAATTACTGTAATAACTCACATATCGAACGGGAAAAGGATTCATAAAATGAAAAACAAACATATAGTCGTTTAAGCTGTAGCGATACGAGTAACTACAATTTGCTGACTTATAGTTCCCTGTATCTCGTAATTAAATATTGTAACAAGGCGCTGGTGTCGTCACAGTAACATCATATATATATAAAGTTCTCGTGTTGCAATTTTATGAAATATTTTATCTATAGTAGTTAGTTCTAAGAATCAGTTAACGTCAGCTTTTCATGAATCTAATTTTTAGCATTGAGTACATACAAACATACATTTTCCCAATTCTACGATCAACCCCTATTGTATACCTATATTAGTACTTGAACGATGGATATCCCGAAGCAATTTGGCATTATACAATATATTGAGATCCCTAAAATATATAAATAATCTCAGCAAAATTACAGCTTTTATCAATCAATCGAAGTTTACTACTTTATTCAAATATACAAACAGATGACATTTCATATTTTTAAATACACTTGTACTTATCATATTTATCCATATGAAGCAATTTATTGATTTGTTTATATTGTATGATATCATTCCTATTTATTAAATCAGTTATTAAAGCCGGGTTGGAATGCTAGTTAAAAGCCAAACCACGAGAAGTACTTACATAACAGGTTAGAAATAATACTAACACATCATTAAAAGAATCCAATGCATCGTATTGCTTTACACTGTATGCTATATGATATGCCTTGTAAGCTGTTGACATTTTAAATATACCCATCTGCAATAGAGAATGAATGTGATTTATTTATACACTATACTAACATTATTTTCGGATGGGTTCCTTAAAACTTCCGTTGCCCAAAGGAAGTGTGGTAGTTGCTCAAATATCCCAAAATAGTAAATCATTGGCTGAGAAATATTACAGGGCCCAATAAATAGAACCTTATCAACAATTGATAGGAATTACGTCGCCATGGGTTCATATAGATCAAAAAAAAATAAAAAAGATATAAAAAATAAAATTGAAACATGTTGAAAGAAATAAGAATGAAATATAAATAAAAGAGACATAGTTAATTATTAATTGGACTGGCTTGTCTCGAAAGATACAATAGGCTCACTTAATACCAAAATGAACAGTGCTGTTTCGCAGTGTAAGGATACCCATCGTGTAATAAGTTAAAGAGGCGATATAAGTCGACAACCGAACTTGGTTTGGTGGTATCACTTCGGACGAGCCGGCCCCATAATACCATTCACACGCATATGCTTCAGTGTGACTCTTTTTTATGACATTCGCGTGGCTACCGTCAAGCCTATTCAAAAGATAATAAATTAACAAAAAACTTACATGTAGTATAGCTTTTCTGTGCTTCGCCATTACTTGGAGAGCTTTATACCTTTTTGCGATCTCGAGTAAGACAAGTACGTGAAGTGGAAGAAACTCTGGCTCCGGGGTTATACACTCACTAACTATCTAATGAGAATTGAAATGTTATATGATTTATAATGCCTTTCGGGGCTTTGATGACTTTTCAATTATATTGTTTGTTTTCTCTACGCGAAAGGAGAAAAAATAATGTACATTATAAAATGGTAGAATTATATACCAAAATAAATATTTTATTCAAATTGCATTATATAAGCAATAATGTTAAAAATTTTAAAGTAATTCAAAATAATCGTAATGAATTATATCCTCGAATGAGTCTTCCTAACTTTTTTTGGCTAAAACCCTCCTGGTTGGCCACTGACAAATTATTTTAGTTACTTGAAGGAGTCGTTCAATAAAAAAATCGAATAGATTTTCAATGAGACCAACGCGACTTATGATACTTCTAACTATTCTTCTACCGCACACTTACTTTCCTGACTTGCTTACGCAGGCCACAGCGGGCCCAGGGGCAGCCTTATCTGAGATATTACTAGCTGTTCTCCCATACGGATATGCATAAACAATATTGAAAGAGTTTGAACTTGCTTATAGCAAACAACATGATTTTCTATATTTACTTTAGGAAACAGCACAGCTAGTCCGTTGGTCTTAGCGATGTCATTTGGTGGTGCATAAAATCCTGGAATTACAAGGCCTGGTGGAGGGAAATACTCATTTTCGTCTTCGTCCGAACTGCTGGACTCATCTTCTTCAGGAAGTTGCTAGGAGTTTTAGATTACTTTATTTTATAACTTATTTTCAATTTTTACGTAATACAAAAATTGTTAATAATGTTTACTATTTTTATTTCTTATATAACTTATCACAAATTGATTTGTCTTATTAAAGGACTTGCTTGAGCTAATATTATTAACATATTATTACATATTAACCCTTAATTCCAGACTGAAAAGAAAATATTTAAATAAATATTGTAAGACAAGGTAAAGTGCGGTCATAATGGGGCCGAGGAGAGCGACATCTGGCAATATTGCATTTCGCACACAAGTTCCATTCTTTGGTAATTGTGTCGGAAGTGTGTCAGATCTTTGACAATTCGCTAGTTTTAAAATTTAATTTATCTCATTGTAACTTTGATTTATATCTATAAAATACTATATATAAAAAACATAATAAGAGATTCTATGTCGAATCACAAACTAGTATTACACACATATATATATTTATATTATTATAATATCAAAATTGTCCAAGAACTTGTAAACAATAGCTATCCTATTAGTTAATAATAAATAAATTAATTAATAAATAATTACCTGTGGCACAATAATGTCCACCTGGTCATCATCAGGTGCTTCTTTTAATTTCTCCAATGCAGTTAAATTCTGAAACACATTTTTATGACAGATAACTTTCTATTTGAAATTCTCGTCTGTTCGCAAAACTAAAATAGTGAGGCACCAGTGTAAGTACAGGGTAAGGGTATATTCACAGTGGATTAATGTTAATATAAAGACATAACAAAAGGAAAAACCGTAAATATATATATATATATTGTTTAAACTGGTATAATAAACGAATTATAAATTACGAGTGTATTGCCTTATTTGGAAATTATATTAATTTAAAAAGAGTGTAACTTTTCTTTAAAGCCCGACAACACATCCGCGGCACTGCAAGGACCAGAGGTGTCGGTGGGCGAAGGACTGCTTATCCTAGGTGAGCCTTCTTCTCGTTTGCCACCGTTTTGTGAAAATACGTAAAAACAACAATCTAACATACGAGTATTTTATAAAGAGAAGTTGTATTATGAATTCTAATATGGCGAGCGAATCTATAAAATATTTATTTCTGTATGACATGTGTACTTAAAAATATCGATCGACTTTTAAAATATAGGTTGTATCGTCTATCCATAATACAATTTACCATTAACTACGGGTACACTAAAAAAATTAAAGGTTTAATACTATCGTTAGTAAATAGGAAACTCATGACTTTTAAGACCCATGTCAATTATTGTGACACAGTACACGTGTGTATTACGGGCTATGAGTAATTTTTAAATATGTCTAGGCTTTAAGTTTAAAAGCACTATCTTCTAGACTTTCTATATTACACGACTAATACTAACTCCTGCTTTTAAGAGATCGAGTTTTCTCCGTTCTTTATCAAGACGTTTAGCCTCAAAAGCCTCTTCTATAGCCTGACGAGCCAATCTTTGCATCTCGGAGAGTCGTCGAGCACGCTTCTCTATTGCTTCTGCCTGAAATAACTCAAATCATTCGAATGTTAATTTATTTATTGACAAGTAAATCATTAAGAAACACCGTAGTGAATAATATATATCATGATATACTAATTATTAATGTTTATATTTTTAAAATCTTTACGCACACACATCGACAATCAAAGCTTTTCAAAAGCCTTAGTCGAGTGGCTGAGCAGTTTTGTAAGCTATCATAGTTTCGAGTTCATTTCCCGTTTTGAATAAAATTTATAATTTAATTTGTAAATTCTCTTGGGGTTTAGAAAAGTTTGTGGCCAATCGGGTGTCCTAAAACTGTCTTATCTTTGGGAAATCTAAGCTGATGGCATTTTTTGGGTCGGCTCATCCGTAGTATTTCAACGGGCTCACAGAATACCACTAAACCACTAATACCACATAGTAAAACTGTACTGTTTCGCTAAATAAGTTAGGATATCGGCGGCCCTTGAAATTATACTGCTTGAGCGGTGTGAAATACCGGCAACACAACCAAAATACGGATTTTAGCGCGATTTTACATTGGCAGTGGTGATTTCTTATCACAAAGAAGATCTGCCTATTTTGTTACTCTTTGCACCATTAAAAAAGTATGTATTTATTACTCTTTTTCTTTCTCTTTCCTTACACCTCCGTTCCCAAATCTCTTCTTTGGTAGGGCTGTAAGTCTTGTAGTAATCGAATGCTGTTTTCAGTGGCACTTGTTCCCCCACTTGCTTAGCATCATCCAATGGTCGTTCTTGATACAATATTCTACGAACTAAAGCTGAAACAATGAATGCATGCATCAATAAGCATTTTTACTTCTAAATCGTAAATCGTAACCCAAATTTATAAACTTTGCTGAGACCTTTTCTTAATGCTGTCACACTTTTGCTTAGGTGAACTTGTTAACAATGATTAGTGACGTTTCTTTACTTATTTCTTGTAAATTAATTGTCAGTATTTTATTTAATAATTTAATATTTTTTTAATTTCATTTTATATTCATATATCAATTATACAGGTCCTTTAGCCTGTATAAGGGCAAGATAATATTTATTAAACGTACTATCTAAACTTTATTAGGTAAATAATATATTCAACTTACAAACAAAGTGTTTATCGTGGTCTAGAAGTCTGAAGCAAACTGCGAGTGCTGGAGCCGATGTTAGCATGTGCATGGAGGCTTCGTTCATTGGTGCATCTCCAGCATACAGCACATCTTCAGCTGTAGCTTCATCTAGGTGTAGTTCTTCACGCCCCACCATTATTATATCTACAACAATTTTAATAAATATTAATCAACAATTTATTACCTACTTATAAATACTAAAATTGTATATCATTAGTAAATAAATTAAATAAGAAATTAATTATACAAACCTTGTTTTATTTTTAACTATAATCATAGAAAAAATATACATAAAAACGAATCTTCAAAGGGTTTTAATACTAATATATATAACTTTTGAACGGCTGCACCAAACCTGATAATTCCTTTAAAAAAAATTTAGTTTGCTGGCCTAAAGCGCGGCAACAGATCTAAAGTGTGTTTTTCATGTGTTAACACTCATTAAGAAAAACACAGTACAAGTACTGTTTCACTGTGGTAAATGTTAAAATGTATGAGCCGGTCCAATAAAAAATCTACCTAATAATCTTATTGTGAATAAGGAATGTGAATTACTATTCATATCCCATCGCTCATAGAGTTCTGGGTGGGCATGTGTAGCATGAGGCCAATAGAGAACGAAATTAAGCTGCTGCAAATGAGGTATCATGAGTTCAGCTCGATGCCGTTTGCGAGCTGCTTGCCGTTCAGTTCGTTGGGCATGCTGCTGTTGCCGTTCAGTTTGTTTCTCTTCAATATACTTAGCTTGCCATTCCTAGGAACAAAAGTGTATAGTATATCGACTGAAAGAAACTCAGGTATTATAACTTATAACATTCTTATGTTTTTTGGAAATACATATTGGTAAACCAATTTACTTAGCTTTTACGTAAATAAATATCTCATATGTTGCTATTCTATAACAAACAAAAAAAAATTAAGATTTTCGCCTGTGGAAATCTATGTTCAGTGAAACCAGGGTAACAAAATACTAACATGAAATACTACTTGTACTGTGTTTTTCCAAGTCTGTTACGATACCGTAGGCCCATCATGTACGCATAAGAAACGTAGAAAGCCGGCAACCAAGAGCTGTATGTGGCGTGATTGTCCATCGGCGGCGGTGATATCTTGCTTGCCCCGTTTTCCACTATATAATTAAAACATAAATTATATGCTATATAATATACTCCACCTTCAGACAATGTGTAAAAAAACTCGCCTTTGTACCTACTAAAAAAAGTGAAATGTAAAATAATTCAAAAAAATATTGTATAGATTTTATGCTGTTATATTGGTATTACTCCGCTCCTACTGTTAGGCTTTCTTATTCCTTACAAGATCTTCCGGCATCGGCTGAGTAATCTCATGAGTCGTTCGCTCGATGTGTATACCATTCTGTTGTTCTTTATAAATATCAATTTCTCTCTTGGCCATCTTTGCAAATCTTATGTTGTCAACACCACGGAACATAGTTGTTATTCTTTTGTTCTAAAATTAATTAATTCAAGTAAAAATAGCTATCTGTTTTCAATATAGTAGAATTTAGATACTATTGGCAACAACAGTGTACCAAAAATAATAAAGGTCGTGCATTTTGCTTCATATGGGAGTCGAAATAATCAGTTGTGACAGAAACGCTTTCGGTACACTACATTTGACGATGTATAGGAGAAACTTATAAACATCTTATCATAAATTCTCATAGATAAAATAAGCAAAATAGCAAAAAAATCTTTTCGTTGGTAAATTAATAAAAGCATACCAATATAAATAAATAAATGGGCTGACTTTGGTTTCTAAATCTGCTCAGCGCTTCCACTTCGTCAGCTAACACCTGAAAAGTTTTATATTTAAGCTTTAAATACGAAAAATGTAAAAGTAATTTTATCTCTTAAAATCGTGTCAGTATTTTTTACTTTACATTGATACAACTTTTCACCTAATCTTTATTAAAATTATAAAGAGATAAAGTTTATGTATTTGTGACGTTGTATGGGATAACCTTTAGATCTACTGAACCGATCATAAAAAATATTTCACCAATAGAAAGCTACGTTAATAAAAGCTCGCAAAATAATGTTTCTTAGGAGTGCTGCTTTAAAGATGAGAGATACAATATGTTTAAGTTGTAGAACTTGAATTAAGGTTGAACAAAATCTTTCGGGTCAGCTAATAGTAATATAGAATACAGTAATATAATTAATTACTCTTAAAAGAACCATTTGACCGTCGCTCCAGTCAAGTTTCATCCTTACAAAAAGATGATCTAACGCAGTACATGGTCCTGAGAATGCACAATATACCTCTACACCTAAAACAATAATTATGATTGAAGAATTAATGTATTTTTATAATTTACTTAAGCAAGAATTAAGCACTCACAGATAATTCTTTCAAAATTACGATCAAGCATATAGTCAAATTCTTTTTGACTGTTAATATCTATGAATAATTCAATTTGTTTCTTTTTAGCCATGTTTTGCTGCTTTTGTATGAATAAATAATAATGTATGCTTTCAGTAAGGCCATGGATTAGATACCTTAACGAAATATTTAGGAAATTAAGTATTAAACACATAATATTGAGCTCATCAAAAAATTGTGTTATGTTCCACTTTGTATAAAATTTGATGATTTGCAGAAGAAACCTCTAAAACTATCTCTTATTTTTTGATATTTTTCTAATCTAATATTACAAACGTTTGTACCATATAGCTCCATCTCTATAAAAGTTGTTAAACTATATAGTGTATGGAATATAGTATATAATATATATTAGGAAAATTTGTTAATAGAACTAAATCTTTTTACTTCTATAAGTACTTCAATTAAAAAGTAAGTAATAAAATTTTATATATACAAATATTTTAACAATTGTATATTTTTAAGTGGCAAACTTCACTGGGAACCGTGAAAAATTACTGTCAATGTCAAACCGCCATATTGAAAATTTTAGTAATTCTGAAATTATCGTTTGCGATGGAGTCATATTTTTTCTACAAAAATACTGATAGTGAAACTGTTGAGAATTGTTCAAAATTATGTCATTTTCGTATCGCCTCTCAATCCGTTCGTGTGCATTACAAAAAACAATTGTTCGTTTGACAAAATTCGCTCGAGAATTATTGTAGGTTTCTAAATCTCGTCGATTCGGGAGACATCTTGTGATTGTAAAGGCGCAAGTAGCCTGTCTAATTTTGTCTTTCACCTGTAAAGCTAGCATTTTTATCGGTGCTTCATAGTCCGTAATCATGGACGTTTCTTGGGGTGTGTACGCCTTATATATATGGAGAATTGTGTGTTTTTGTGCCTTCAGTGAATAAATTGTAAGTTTATTCCAGACGCAGATAACTTTGAGCCAAAAGTTCCGACCACGTTGGCGACTTCTAATAAATGGGAAGGCGAAGATGAAGATGATGATGTCAAGGTATAGAAACCATTTGCAAATAAGTTTTATAGTTATTATAATATAGATTTGCATGTCAATTAATATATCTATGCTTGCCAACTTTCGTTTGACTTAACCTCAAACGATTGCGTATGTGTTGACGTCAGCTTATTTTGCAGGAGAGTTGGGAGGATGATGAAGAAGAAAAGAAAGATGAAGAAAAAAAGGAAGTAGCCCCAGCACCTATTAAGCCTAAAAAGAAGACACAAGATAAAATAGCCGAAAAAGAGGTGTGTATTTTTATATTGACCTTTACATTTAAATTGATAAGAGTGCATTATCATGACTTAATTGAGATTTACCATATAATTCATAAACCTTTATTTTGTCACCATGTTATGAATAAATACCTAAAATAATTATCCATAAATATAAAATGACATTCATAAACTTGATCTGATATATGGACCTAACAATCTAAATAGCTTTGCTGTGTTCATCTGAATAATAAGATATAAGCATGCTAATATATATATTTGTATATATTATCCTGTGTAAGTATTTAAAATACAAGTATTCTATTATTCAAACTGACGAGTGATTAATTGTATTTCTTTATCAATAGTAATGCATTGTTTTTACTATGAGAGATAAGTTAAGTACTTGTTACTCTAGATATTGAGGTTGTTGCATATAGTAGTTCATATCAGTAGTTGCTTCATTTGGTTTTCAATTACAAAAGTAGCTTCTGTTTACTGAACTTACATGCTTCTTACTCCATGACATAGAACTCGTATATCATTAAAATATTTCTAAAATGGAATGAGTTTATATTTTATTATTATATAACGTAGTTATTTTTTAGTTAAACCTTTTTTATATATGACCAAAATCTCCAGAAGACAGTTTTGACTTTTCTAGAGTATATGTAACATTTTCAATAAACAAATTAGCTTACGATAAGTTACCTAGTTTTTTCCTAGTGTCATGATATTACATAAACTGATTAGGAGTTACATAGGCTTCACAACCACATATTTATATTATATAAAAAATGTAATGTTATTTCATGACAAAAATAGTGGTATTAAGTGTTTACATTACCCAAACACAAGAGTAGAATTTGTTAATATCAGTATACCTGTGTGGATATAGGGAGAAAATATGTAGATTGTTCCGTTTATATATATTTTTATGGAAGATTGATAAATAATTGTCCTGTCCATTACAGCGACTTGAACGTGAAAAAGCTGATAGATTATCAGCTGGAAAAGATGAGGAAATTGCTCCAGAAGATAAACTAGCTGAGAAGCTACGCAGACAGAAATTACAAGAAGAGTCCGATTTAAGACTTGCTATGGAGACTTTTGGTAAACAGTTCATATATGCTATGATTCATTGAAAAGAAATTAATATGATCATTAGATTATATATATATTATAAATTATAAATTTATATTGTTTATGTCATTAAGAATATGTTACGTACATAATTAACTACAATTTTTGAATGAGAAATTTGATGCACATTGAGTTTACTGTGCTGACTTCTAAACTATACCGGATAGAAAATGTGTTTCTCATATATATATATATACACAATCTTGTTCATGGTTTTATATTATAGGAGTATCAGAAACAGGGGGTGGTAAACTAGACAGTTTTCATCCAACAAATAGAGAAGAGTTTGTAGAGTTTGGTGATCTGCTATGCAAGAAAATTAACTATTACAAAGCTAAAGAAGAGTTTCCAGCATTTATAGATGATCTTGTGAAGAATATTCTTGTTAATAGTAAGTTACTGTTGAAGTTTTGTAATATATATATTGACTGTCAATATTTCATTTAATGTCAAGAGATTTATTATAACAAAACATTAAAGTTAAATTTACAATCTATTGTTATTCTTTGATTACAATATGTATTTCTACAGTATTACAAGCAATTTCTCCATAATACTTCAACTTACTTTAGGTGACTGTTTTCATGCTAAAGTAAGGCCTAACTCACAGCTCAAAAAGTAATATTTATAAGGAGGATTACAATCTTAGAATTTCTACAATACAAACTTCACAAATTATGATTATTAATTTATATAATATCTATATTATATGTATTATTGACTATATAGTCCCCCCTGGTTAGAAGTTGTACACTTAATAAAATATAATATTTACAGTGCCATCGGCTGATATAAGAAGAATTAAATTGACCATAGACAATCTATATATTGAAAAACAGAAAGCGGAGAAAAATGATAAGTCAAAGAAACCAAACAAAGGAAAGGGCAAGGCAAAATTAAAACTAGAAGGGGACAATGTAAGTATTTAGTTAAAACTTAATTGATCATCATCATCATCAACATCTCAGCTGTAGGACATCCACTGCTGGACATAGGCCTCCCCTTTGGACTTCCACATATACCTGTCTGAAGCGACTTGTATGCAATGTTTTCTGAGGACCTTCGTAAGGTCGTCTGTCCATCTCGTGGATGGACATCCTATGCTGCCCTTGATAGTCTGTGGTCTCCACTCTGGCATTCTTCAGCACCATCAGCCATCTTCTCTAATTAAATTTGAATTAATATACGCAACAAGTTGATTGAGTACTTTATTATCTGCTCGATATATTAGTGTACATTGCTTGAACATGATACCAGAAAAATACTATCTTTCTATCCCTGTCTGAATTATCAAAAAACTGAACTGATTTAAATGAATTTTGATACAAACTAAAAGTACAGTGACTTGATTGAGTGATTAATCGTGGGTATGAAGATTAAATGTTGTTTTTTCTTTCTCCAGGCACATCTGAACCAATATGACTCGTATGGAAACTTTGATGATGATTTTGATGACTTCATGTGAGCGACTAATAAACATAACTGCTGTTTTAGCAAAATTATTTTTTTATTCACTTCTGTCTTATGTATGTATGTTCAATTATTTTTCTGAATACACACATGCAAGTGCTTAGAGAGCAAGCATCATTATTTTTAATTATTAAATTCCTATTTTACAGAAATATTTTATTACATTTGATTCAACTGTGAGTTTCAAATTGATATTGTTGACTTTTTAACTATTTTACAACTATCAATCCTGTATCGGCCATATATTGTTTGCTGTAACACTTTCTCCAATGTCTAATCTTCTGTCAAATCTTTTTTCTGTGATGTCTAATTTTTGACATTCGGAAAATACTTATCCAATGTCGTGGTTAAGCTATAGAATTTAAGTTTCATATGGATAGCAACATTTATATTATAATAAAACTGTGTGTCGTTTATGTAACAGTTGCGGTCCGATGTTATGTTATGTAATATAGCAAATGAATTTTTTATTGTGATAAATTTGTGTTTTATTTTACACAAATAACAAATAAACTCAGACAAGCATATATACTATATTTGTTACTCAGAAATGGTGTAACTTAAATCGGTAAAAGAATTTGAATATTTCAACAAAGATTGTAGGCAACAGGTAAATTTGAAGGCAACCCTAAAACTTTATTCCAGCAGTGCACGCAAATCTACATTTTTTAACAAATGTAATGTTTATAATTTCGTGTACCTACTAATTTGACACATTACTGTGTGTACTTTATTTTTTTTATGGCGACGTTGACAAACGAGCGGAAGGCTCACCAAGGATAAGCAGTCTTCCGCTCATAGACACCCCCAACCCTTGCACAGCTGCGGCTGCGTTTCCCACCTTAATTTATACGATTGGGGAAACTGGAGGGAGGGAGAAAAGAGTTACAAAGAGGATAGGGTAATGGGCTTCCGGAGCTCACATTCACCGTACTTTTGTGATTGACTAGCTCGCTGTATGGCAACATGGCTTTGCCAGCTTAAGAAACGCGAGGACCAAAGCAAATGGGCTTACTTCGCTGGTATCCTTTGGGAGAGTGGTAATACAGAGGAGGTGCCTGAAAGCGAAAGGATAAAATAACAGTAACTATTGGTTATTGAAATAGTTATCGTTATTATAAACTATAGATCATGTTTAGCAACAGTTTGTAAATAACACTTATTTTTTAGCCTTGACTACACCTACATACTACAAATAAAGCATATCGCAATCGTAAAGTTTACTTTAAATTTCAACATATTGCCATGGATAGGTAAAATAAGGCTTTCAACTACGCTTTGAAAATACATGGTGTTATCTTATATTATTTTTTATTAGATGGTTTTAAACCCATGAAGGATAAGTGTTATTTAAGTAAGTATTTACAGGTCCACAGATGCAACTTGACTCGATATGAACAAAGATATGACTGCATGAATTTAGATGCATTCGGCTATCTTCATTTAACTGACTGATGCTAAACAGAATTGATTATTATACAATATTATATTCGCTTGTTGGGTGAAGAAAGGTGTTTATAACTTTTATGATGACATTTAATATTCGGTTCGAACGTAACTTGACGATGATCAAGAGTAGTCTTATTACGCCTATTAGTGTTGTAATTTCCTTAATTGGCGGTTTCTCGGATATTGAAATTTTTAAGTTACCAATTTGGACTAATGTTTGTTTTTATATAATGGTGAAATCGCTTTGAACATTATCTATGGTTTTTGACGCCTACAAATTAGCAACAACAACGTAAAGGTTACATATCGTGTTATAAATTGCTAAAATCGAATCTTTTGTTAGTGTTCTGTGTTTTTTGCTTCTATGCTGTATTAATTCTCTCGCTTTTATCCTAGCAAAAAATTATATATTTGTTTAAAATAAATACATCTTTAGTATGGGCAATCTTACTAAAATAATAAACTCCAGTTTGTAGGTAGTATGTTTGTTACTGTTTCACGCAAAACTACTGAATGGATTTAAATTACTACATTATTGCATCATAATAATATATAGTGATATATAAATTGGCCGAAATATAAATTGTACCGGGCTGAACGACTGCTGGGTTCACTTGTAATAAATAAAATGTAGGTGCCTACTCTCGAGTGTCAATGCACGATGTATAGAAAGTAAGTGCATCGAAAAAAAAACATTAAAAGCGTTAATTCGATGGAAGTCAAGGAAGTGATTATGATTAAGAATGATAATGATGCACCGGTTATGTGACCGTGTCGAAACGGCTGTCATTGTTACAGTTCCGACTCTAATTGTTTCATTTGTACGTAATATTACAATCGCTCAAGGCGATATGGCTGACGTTAAAATATAAAGCTCTAACAAACTGGAGCTTACTGTTTATAGCTTAACAGTACAATAATCTGTCAGATTTTCATTGTAGTCAAAATTTGATAATTTAGTAATAATTAGTGTATCATTTGCTGGCTAATAAAATATAAGCTTAATCATCATCATCTCAGCCGTAAGACGTCTACTTCTGGACATAGGCCTCCCCTTTGGACCTTCACGGATATCTGTCCGAATCTTGTTAATTCGGCGGGGTATATAGGCCACTTTGGTTCGTCTACGGATTTCCTAATTTCTGATTCGATCACGTAGAGAAACTCCAAGCATAGCCCTCTCCATTGCTCGCCTTAATATGGTCACTAAATTGAAAACGATTGAGTACGAAATTGTATAAGATTAATTAGAAGTGACAGTATTGAAAATTCATTAGATTTTTTTATTCCTATTTTAGTTACTATGATCCAATAAAAAATCCACTCAACAATGGACTGGCAAGCGCAACGTAGGACGTCCACCCACAAGATGGACAGACGACTTTACAAAGGTCACCGAAAACGATAGATGCAAGTCGCTTCGGACAGTTATAGTGGAGGTCTAAAGGGGAGGCCTATATCCAGCAGTGGACGTCCTACGGCTGAGATGATGATGATGAGCGGTCTCGTAAGCCACCATAGCGTCATGAGTATCAAGTTCGATCTTCCGCTGATTATTTTTTTTATTAGTTAGTTCTTTGGACAGTGGCCGGATACCTTGACTCTCTTACCCGTCCGAAAGCCTTGCTGCAAATACTCACGCACTAATTGGGCCGACTCGTCCGAATTCCAGCGTCAAATAGTACTTATAATGATTCTGTTTAGTGAGTGAGCTGCTGAAGGAAACAAATTAGTTTGACAAAATGAAATTGAATCAACGAATAATGCTAACATTTGACAAACCAACACCAGTGAGTATTATTAACACGCTAAGCGATAAATGTGAAGGTCGAATGTACTTTGTCAATTTTGTATGAGATTAGGAAAAGCTTTTGTGTCAAAGTTCTTTGGCTAAGTTAATCAATCCTGATTGCAGAGATAGTAATTAGCAAGCGACTAATTATGCATATTATGAAAACTGACACCGGCTTCTGATACACGCGTGTGCAATATGTTTCTTATTCAGGATTTCGTTATAGATTCAAGACAATAGCGTTACGGCATATATTCGGACAGACGTGATAGATGATTAAAGATTTAACTCAACGTTTCCACTGTATCTATTTGATTGGTGGGTTGTTTTATTTTCTTATACCAGTTATCACTGATAGTAAGATTACTTCCTCCTATCCTATGGGTTAATAGTAAGCGAGTTAATAGTTTCTAATATTAAAGTTTACAGTTGTCCAAGAGCGGCGTTGATCTCTTAACATAGAGGAGAACCGACGCGCCAGCGTCCGTTATATCATAGAAACATCATTAAAAATATTAAATCTAGGTCTCTTGACTACTCTTGTTCTCTCTCTCTTGTCTCTACTCTGTTCAAACTGTGTGCTCCTGTATGAAATATTACGTTGAAATACTGTATAAAAAATCTAGAATAACCAATTCTTATATTAATTTATTCATATTGATGTGATACTATTAAGTAGCGGCCTTACAAGGTCTGGCGGTTTCCATGGGCGGAG
>JAAAKR030047970.1:0-11148 GCA_010014985.3 Delias pasithoe
ATAAATAAACATATAAAAATACAGAACAAGTGATCAAACCTCTCGTATCCGTAGACCAATAAATGTCTGGACATATTAAGCAATAGGTCTGTTTCAGTTACGCCGTTTTGTCAAGTTATAAACTAACGTTAGCTTGTGCTTTTATGTTTCTAGTTTTCCTATTTGTTTTTACTGCCTACATATAGATCGATATGTAATGTTTATTGTTAATGTAATTTTAAAATAAACAAAAACTTTTGTGTTGTCTATACTAATAATTGTAGTTGATGTGATTTGTCTCCCAGATGGGAACAAAGCAGTTTTTGTAAACGATGAGAACTGGTAATGAATGAAGCGTAACAAAGAACCCGAATGCAGGCTCATTAGCTATTCACTATTTGTACTTGCCGCAAAATCGTTTACAAAAGTCTCGACGAATGTTAGCTCCATTTCAGTCGCTACTGACCCCTGAAAATTATAAAACGTTTTTCAATTTCACTCGTCAAGCCATTTGTGTACATTATTTTAGCTAAATCAAACTTTAATTGGGGTACTTTATAGATGAAAGAGTTAATTATGTAGATAATTTCGTAGAGTGTCGTTTGCATTGAATTAATCACGGTATATATATATACTCGTATATATATAGAATATAACTTTTGTAATGTGCGTAAAATATCATTACGCTATATTTCTAAGAAATGTTTGTTTTAACATATAATATTTTACTTACAATTCAATTCCGAATCTGGAATATGACATACTTTTATCAACTTGAATAAATATGTACAAGTTAAAAAAACCAAAAAGTCAACAGCTAGGTGTTCTGCGAAAGCTGCACTTTCAATCAAAATTTAGTTGTATGTGTAGCAGTTGAATCGCAAACCTCTGCTATCTGGCTCAGCCACTCTAGTGTGATGTTTGAATGATTTATACCTAGCTGTAAACAGTTAACCGCGGAAACAGTATGAAAATGTACAAATATAGACTAGAACTTTCAACTTGAATCAAACAATCCCTATGTACATACTAATCTATAACCCGTCCGCATTTTTTACGTGTATGTACGTATAAATGATTGTTGATAAGTTCCAAACGTCCCTTGCAATTTGACCCAATTAGATGGAAACGGGAGGTTATTGACATATTTTTTATATCTATACTATATTCTGCTTTGAGAAACTATTCAAGTAATTTCAAGTATTGACGGAATTCAAATTGACTGACTCTCGCTTAAATATAATTTAATTTATTAAGTTGTTTTTAAGTTTGTTTCTTTAATACTTCATTACATTTGCTTCAATAAGAAACAACATCTCTGATTTAATTTATAGGTCGTTTCATTTTTATTTATATATTATGAATTAAAAACTCTTTGTACGTCATATTTAAGAACATAGTATCTCTTAAATTATTGTTTTAAAACGAATATCACATCTTTAAATTATGTAAAATAGCTACGATTTCAATACAGTCTCAGTATCATGCAAATGGAAAAATCGTCACAAAAGCCGCTGATTAGGAACTTCAATGTTTAATAATGAACATTGTTTAGTTAATTATTTCTTAAAGTCGAATTATAAAGATAAATTGAATTCCAAACGAGCATTATTGTTCAAATGAGACACGACAACAGCGCTCAATTACGATTAATTAATTATTATTCGGCAATTATAAAAGTTTCAATGTCACAATTTGTCATCTGGTAATTTGACAACACGGCAGATAAAATAAAAATAAAAAACTGGCCTGTATTTATGATTCTGTAATGATTCAATATTTTTATTGTAATGAATGTAGTAATTAAAAACAGAAACGTAACGTTAATTAAAAATATGCTTTGGAAAGACACAAACAAATAATTTATATCTATTGTATTAAAACAAGTATATAATGTAATAAAAAACATGCGTCTAAGGTTGGAAAATTAAATTATTCACAATTTGATATTATGAATTTGACTTGATGGAACAAGCCAGAAGGATTACTTCTTTAAAATAAAAACAATGAAAATAAGCAGTCAAGAAAGCCACATGCTATAAATTATTAACTTATTACGTAGGAGTAGTATTGGGGTCGTAAAAACACAAGAATGAGGTAGTGCGGAGCTGAAGAGATCTTGAGCCCTATGCAAATGTAGCGATAACACGTTTTAAGGGTCAATAAACTGTTACCTACTCCCCGTTTACGACATGATAAGTATATTGCCACTTTTATATTCTTTCTGCCCTTTTCTGACCTAATTTTAAATAGTGCGTATTACGTGCCTACGACGGACATGTAATTTCAATGTCTTTTCACGTACTAGTATTGTATAACTCTAAGGTTTTTGATTTTTGATTTGATTCCAGTCAAAAAGGAGATTAATAAGTATTTCAAATTTAAGATGGTTTTAGGAGAAAATTTTCCGTTGTTTTAAATGCTTATTAGAAAAAATATTTTTTGTTTCAGAATAAACTAGTGATTGAATTCCTGTGAAATTACCGAATTATGTAAGTTCTTTTCGTTAATATTAAAACCTTACAAATTGCTCTTTCAAACATATTTTGTAACGAAATAAATTTATGAAAAATATATATTTAAAATTTTTAGGACACGTCACTTTTATTTCCAATAAAATTAAAATGTTATAATTATAAGATCTACAAACTTGCTACGGCGTAGAAAGTATTGCACTGCGTAGACATAGTTGATCAGGTTTTTCTTATGCTAGTCACCCACTATATGAGTCTCGTCCAAACATCATTACGATAGGTATTTATTATTAATTTGAGTTTTCAAAATAATATGTATATTATTTATTTGATCTATTTCTTTAAAATTTTAAATAAAGAAGCAGTTTGATTATCGCAGCAAGATTTGAATATAAATGAGCGGTAACTATACATACGTTGCAGGTTATATTATGCGTTTATTTGTTATGTTATGAAGCTGTAACTACCCAACTACGCAGTTTTATTTTACAATCATAATATAGAAAGTGATTTCTATATCAACAAGAAATATTAATTCAATATACTAGTCCATAAATGTTTAAAATACCCACTAACTTTTTAAACATTTATTCTTTAAAAAAATAATTTTCCCCAGTACTTCATTGTATTGAAAACAGTGTTTTAAATCGCATCATTCTTTCAGACGCGTGTTTGATAATGAAATCCAGCAATAAACTCCGATATTACAAGTTACAGTTGACTGGAGACTTTTAATTAAAGAGGGAGCGATGTTATAGCGGTATTCCTCATCAATTTAAGCTTTACTTCTGATTATTTGAGCTGGGCTCGTTAGTGACACTCGCTTTACCTTTAGGGAGCGAGGGACCTGACGGGAGTCCTGCCTATAGGCTTGTCTGATATTATTGAAGGCACTCAACAACATAATAATTGTAATAATTATCTTCGTGAAAACAATCGTTCGGTTCAGATCTAAGCAATGTTTTCATTAAATCAGACTTATAATTTATTTTCTTCGTCGATATGTTTTTTTTACTTTAATCGTTTTAAATATAAGTCTTTTATCTATATTTTTGAATGAATTTTATAGAATTGAATAAGTAAATAATTGTGAGACGTTTCTTTTATGTTTTGTGATTATAATCTCTGTGAATAGGATAATATTAATTACATTGTTAATAAGGTGAATTAAATTGTTCAGAGCGTTAGCTGGTTATTTATGTTTCCATGTATGGAACAACTATGCCTAGTAAGTTGGAAAAAAGAGAATCACTTGACGCAATAATAATTACATGACAAAATTCAATAATTTTATGGAATAAATGCAATTTTTTTTAATTTCTCATGTTCAGTGAATCACTGAAAGTACAGAAGGTCTTTACTCTTTATATAATAAAAATTATCCATATAAATGATTATATTTTATTAAGCTCACAAAAAGAATACATTTAAAATATCCCCGCTTCGCTGCACCCTTTACGTCTGAAGCCACATAAAATGCTGATGATAGAATTTCCTCTTACGAGAACAATATTATAAAGACACGCTTATTTTCATATTTAGGTTATATTCAAGAATCTTTGACATATAAATTAGATATCACTTGGGGACCCCCTCGCAGTTTCCTAACTTTTCCTTTGTTTCTTTTCCACATCAATTATGAAAATTGTTGAGTGAAAATACTTTTATTGTTATTGGATATTAAGTAAATATAACTTGCATTTAAAGGAATTTCTATTAGATTATTATAAAAGAGAATTGAGATTGTTTATAAACAAGTTATTATTTCTTGTAAACAACTCATAGACAGCCTACAAAAAATCAGATTTTACAATTACTATGTAGTAATTTTACTTAAACGAAGGGATCTAAGTACTGGTGAATCCTAATTATGTCTAGAATATAGTTTAAGCATTACTTTTAAAACGATAATTCGGTATTCAAAGTAGGTATATTTTACCTCAATAGTAAATCTTTTAAATAAACTTGAGAATTGCTTACAAGTCACGTAAGGCCCCGTGAACCCAAAGGTCAAGGGACGACTTGGCCCTATGCCAAATTACTTGCGAAGTCGTATTCTATGCATACTTTATTGATACTCTGATTTGATGTTTCATTTATGGTAAACGACTAAATCATATTTTAAAAAGTGTTAAATAATTTATTTTGATACTGTATCACATATATTATTCTTTAATCGCCTATGATATCTACTATCAATATTTCCCGAGTACATATAATATATAAGAGAAATAATTATAAAATTACCCTGATGAATAGACAAACTACATTTATTCTCATACTCTACGAATACACGGAACGAAGAAAACGGAATAAAAATCGGTCCCTCTGAGGCTGTTACGGCCGAGAAACGTTATTTAAGCATTCCCTGTTGGTTTCGAACAATACGTAAACTTTAATAGGGGTAAAATAACATAGATGAAGTGAAAGCATAGTCACTAATTCTAATTATATGGTATATTAGCGAATGTAAGAACGTCCCGAATCCATTCGCAGTACGAAATGCAGCCACAAATGAAATGGTTTGGGATAATTGTTTGTTTTCAGTATGAAATTAGAATAGAATTGCGTTGCTCGGTGATTGCGGTCTGTGAACAAACCGAACATTAGGTCTACACAGCCAACATACGCAATAAGACCCAAATAGTCACCTATAAATCTCCTCTATTAACTTAATCGGCTTAGTCGACCCTGATTGATCGTCCCCACTGAGATAGCGCGGACTGAAAGCCAATTTTTAAATGTATAGGGTTACAGGTAAAAAAAAAAGTGCAAATAACTTTTTATTGGTAAAATCATTTCTAACTCCAGTACAAAATACTAACTTATTTGAATTTCAAACAGGCTATATAAAACAAATTATAGATAAACTTTGCAATAGTAAAATTGTTAATTGACTTTGATGTAGTAACAATGAAAAAAAAATCCTTCAAATGAAGTTCTGGTTCAAATTGTTTTTCCAGTTGTTTGCCGTTTATCGGATGTTGCCACGTTGTTGAAAGTTGAAAATACGCTTGTTATGTTTATATGAGTAACTTCACTGAGTTCATTATTCGAGCATTTGGTTCGTTTTAGTTTTTATAATTTTAGTTTATCCATTCTTTACTAGGTTTGATTATTTAATTTTAAAATAATATTATTCTATTACTTATTCTTCTCCTGTATATTTGAAATAGCTGAATAAAAATGTGTTATACGTATTTCGTCCGGTACAACTGTTAAAGAACATAAGTCTGTAAATCAAGAGAACTTACAACAGATTATCGAGCAAAATCAGACAACATCGGAGCATTTATAGGATTAAATCTTATTTTTACATTGAATCTTCTCTTTAAAACCAGCTTATAAGTTTAATGTACAAATATTTTAGTATACAAAAGAGTGAAGGAAAATCGCGTTGAAAATTCCCAATATTCAGCTTACTGCAGCTGTAAAGTTGGCTCGGAAATAAAAATAGTGAGACAGACCAAAACCGTAGTCTGTTCAGACAAGAATAGCCAGCAAAATGTACAAGCTACTCGCGGTAATCGGCTCAGCTTAGTAGCACTAATAGCCATTTACGTATTTCTTCTTATTGCCTTCCGATCTCTTTAATTTTACTTCAATGCTACTTCTAAATGGATTTAGGAAATATTATCTATTATTATCCAATTTATTGTAGTGAAGAGTTTTTCTTATGACTCTAGTACAAATTAACAATTATAAGTGATAACTATCTAATATTCCTATTAGTTTGGTCGTAGCATTTGAGTTATAATTCAAAAGAAAAAAAAACCATTTGTCTATGAAAATATTAACATGTATTTATTTTAACCCATTCTTTGATACTGGCGCCACGAATAGAGAATATATATATATACAAGAATAAGATGTGTATAACCTATTATTTAAATTATTATTAATTTAGGCAATTATTTATCTAATTTACATAAGTAACAAATTATAACGAAATAAATGAAAAGGTTTTCTATCTCCTTTTCATCGAATAGGTAATTTATATTTCACGATAGGAAAACAAATGAACGGTCAGTCGAAGCAAAAATTCTCACATTCATTTAGATAATGGCTCAACTTTGAAACTTACCGCAAGTAATTAAGATTGATTTGGTCCTCTATTGACATTTAGTCTTCTTTCAGGTGTTCCAAATTAAATTACAATCCAACTTCTAACATTCATTTTAGATCGACGAAAATAGATGTCAGCACTACGATAATGAACTTTTTACGAGCTAAGTATAACACCAAAAAATAGGTAGTAATGCCATTCTAGGAGATATGTCAAAAAGTATTGTGAATTTTGAGTTTTTTTTTTTCAAAAATATTGAATTATTTATGAATATCTATTTCGTCCCCTTCAAAGTAATATTCTTCGGATGTAATGCAGTTGTGCCAACATTTTTTCCAATTCTTGAATCACTTGAAAGAATCAATTTTTGTGACCATAATCTTACTTATATCCCATGTATTAGTTTTTAGAGCTACACGGATGATGTGATGTTCGACATCATTCAACTGTTTTTTTAAAGGAAATACATTTGTAACTTAGGTTTCACATTATAACAGACGAAGCAAGATTTAAGTTGATCTATTACAATCTAATATTACATATTTTTAATTTCAATGATCAGGCTAAAAGCTTGAATACATATTTATTATGGGGATGTACGTATGTATTATTACAATTATTAATGAAAACGTTTTCTACTGTACCTATATTTGTTAGGGAAATAAAGCTAGTTAATCCGAAGGAATCTCAGGCATAATAACAAAATTATTTTATGAATGTTGTATATATTCGTAATAATAATACATTTGAATATTAACAAAGCATTTCAAATTTTAATTTTGGTATTTGTTCTTATTTATAACATAGTGTTATGTTTACTTTATCAAAATTTATTAGGTTTATTTTTCGTTATCTCTTTGCTATCTGGATTGTGTTGTTACTAATGTTTTATTTTTTAGTTAGATTATTTAATATATAGTATAATTTATGATACGGTTAATCTAAATTTACACGTGGGAGCCACTAATTGGGCCGGATCGTCCAAAGTGGTACCACGGGCTCATATAATACTCAGCGTTATGTGGTAATTGTACTTCAAACGGAACTTCTATTGTGTTTCGCTGTTATGTACTATATTATATAATAAAAATCAAAGGCAACAAATGATAGGTAGACAAGGATGATCACACTAATTAGTACCAATATTTTTACATTATTGACGAATAAAAATAAATGTTTCTATATAAGTAAATGGTCTTGGAGGTGGAACTAATTACAGATCGGCAGATCATCAAACATAATCTTCCCGTCATTAATCTCTATTTTTGTTCGAGTAACGAACTCATTTTCCGAAAGCACCGTGTCATGTTACCCGGTAATAAGATTTAGTCAAACACACTTACCTTAAATCAGCGTCTCCTATGCGTAGAGATTGATATTTATATGTACATTTTATTTAACCTTATATTAAATTGGATATAGGATGAAACGAAAATGTTCCTGAGGAAAATTGTGAACATTGAAATTAGATGAAATTCTGTCAATTCGGCGAATAAATAATGCGAATATTCGTCATAAAAATTCTATAATTCGTCAAAATAACGATAAATCTCATATAATTTTTTCCGAATATTCAACAATCTAATCTACATAAACATCTAATAGAACCTTTAACAAGTTTCATAAAACGAATGAAATTAATGAACATCGCTGACAAACAGGAACTCGTTTTCGCTTCGATTTTTGGTTTTATTCTGTATCCATGTTTTATTAAGAACCACGAAAGTAAATCCGTAATCTCACTCTGTATTTGGCAAATTCCCACAAATTTAAACTCTATCTGGACGAAGAGGATTTAACTTCCATCCTAGCTAAGTACTGATAACAACTTTCAATGGTACGTATATACTATGAAGCTTTGAAATTGTCTAGCCACATCTTAACAGTAGAAATATAAAATACAATAATACTACAAACAAAAGTATTATTACAATTAAAATTGAGTTACTTATTCGAATATATTTCATGTCTTTTTAGGAAACCATTAACGAAAAATATAATCAGACTCGGAAAATCAGCGCTTCAATAATCCCTTGTACGTATTTGTAATATAATTTATATTTACAGACATTCAGAAACTAAATAAACTGTTAATTGGAATGTGGATATTATTGCCCAACTAATGTTGTAATAGTGAATATCATTAATATGCACATAATTATGATCAAAATCAATAATATTATAATCAGATTACTATTTATAAGATAATTAAATTCGAATGATATACTAAATGAACGAATAACTTCCAAATTGAAACACTTGTTTCGGCTCTACGTACGTTTTGTGCCTAATACGAGATTCAGCCTGCCGTCAAAACATCGTCTGCGAGGTTGTGTTACGTAACCACACTTCACAGCAAGTGTGTGTGTGTGTGTGTGTTTATTGATTCATGACGGTTGAATTTATACCTGCCTCCTGGCTCTAAATCAAAACTAGAGATACATTTTACGTAGCATTTAACAGTTCCTGTATTACGGTTCAAACTTTTGTTGTTGCTTTTGTTAATATAGTCTTACGTAAAATAAATTTATTTAAAATCCAAAATAATGTACACTGTCATGAATATTCTTTTGCTACAGTTTTGTTAATTATGAAGCAATTACTAACTGTCACTGTAATTTCGTTTTCTTCCGTTTAACATAAAATTTATCATTGTCAAAATCTTTGTTATATTTATTTGACTCCAAAGAAAGAGGTATTTTTTACGCAAAGTTCTAATATGTTCTTTTGTTTAATAAATACATATATAATTTTATAAAGTTTAAACTTAATATTCACATCTAAATTGTGTTTACTAACAATTAATATTTATTTTCGATAAAAAGTAGTTTTTTTCTGCCAAAATATACATGGTTTTAAAAATAACTAAATTCTGGATAAACAAATAGTTGAAAGTTTGGAATCCACGGGCTCTGGTATTCATTAACTAGTAAATGTCAGTTTACGACGACACTTGGAACGTTCAAGAGTGAATGTCGCGATCTCAGGTTTGAAATTCACGTCGGAGACAGGGCGACAAAGCAATCACAATGTCAAAGTAAATAGTTTAACTGGCTAATTAGTTTGTTCAACCATTCTAGACGGCTCCCTATCACACCATTGAATAATAGTCTCAAGTTATTGAACCAGATCTGTTATATTGTCTCATTAAACGACAACCCTCAGAAGATCGAATGTCAATGGTAAAATATCTATCTGTTAATAAGATTTAGGAAGGACTTGAGTTGATCAAAATTCGTTTGTACTGGCTGTTCAAGTTAACTGTTTCAAAAGGATGTATACAAAATATATACAATTTCTTACATATTTAACGTAATCATTTTAAAGGGCTTAGATTTATAATACATATGGTATTATATAAGGATACGTGATTTTTTTATAAACTTTATTTAAATCGACACTTTCTTAAATTGTGTATAAACTGTTGCATAATTATGCTCTTCAAGGTCCTCTTTTTAATTTCGTTTTTATCGCCGCTGTGTAGCTGTACTTAATGTTAATTTTTGTACTATATCTGAGTTGTATTCTGAGAATTAATTTTCTTTAGATTAAGGTAAAACGTCTAAATTATTTTTGTATGTTTTTCATAAGTATTTATAATATTGTCATAAGAATATTTTTATTCTATTCAGAGCCTCAATGTCGTCCTTTTCAATATAACAGTGCTGTTTTTCCACTAAATTATTCACGACTTGAAACAAATTAGACATGCTCAATGTTGGCTTCATTTTACAAATTCCTCATTCTAGTAAGTTCGAGAGTATTAAATTTTCACGAAATTGCTTCCAAACTTTTCCTCTCTCAATACGCTGTGAACTCAATTTCCTAAAGGCATAGTTTGCATCAAGCTGCTGTTGCGTTTTAATTACCATCACCGGGATATTTAATTTTCCTACACCTCACCTACATACGCCACGCAATCAATCGAATATTGCATAATTGAATTTGAAGTGCGATCACTTGCTGATCTTTTTTTTCTAAAAACTTGTTCTCAGATATGTGTACAACCTCAATTCCATTTTTTATTAAGTCTTGAACTAAATATAATTTCGAAATGTCGGAGTTTTTATGATTATTTTTTAATCAGTTCACATTGAAATGAAAAAGGAATGAATGTCTGCTGCAAAATTCATGAAAAATTAACAATGATTTGTTTAATGAATATTGTCAACTGTTCTTTATGTTTGCCCGCTGTCCGTTGTCACTTAATCCGAGTGTCAGAAGTCAGAATTGAAAATGAGCGAGCCGTAAACGGTCTATTAACCCGTGTGTATCCAGTTCACAGGCAGACCTACGGATATAGCCAGCCGGAGTTGGATTAATAATTCAACATTGCAATGCTTTTACAAAACCTGTCGCCGTCAATCCTAATTTAGCTCTGCAGATCGACTCGCTTTCCAAAAGTGTCCCGCGAATATTGTAATGGAACTTCTCTGTTCGAAATAGTAGCTTCTCTTTTTATCAAGTTACGTAAGCATTTCTTAAAGATGTTTAAAGAAGGGGTTGTATTCGGGGATAAAATAAACGTACCTACTATTGAAAAAAACGTTAGAGCCAAAGCCAGAAATAATCATAATTTCATAATAACTACTTATTATTAATTACTTAAGGTAAACCACTCAGCAAGTT
>JAAAKR030048431.1:0-19283 GCA_010014985.3 Delias pasithoe
TCCCCAATTGGCCAATCACGTGCGCTTGGGGAAAGACCGGCAACGCCCGGGCCTTTGGTGAAGGCCTCAAAATTATCGGCTTAGGAGGAATACCGCGTTGTCCCTCGGTACACCGGAGAGCTGGAGCGAAACGGGGTGCCCGTGTAATGGTTCTCGTACTAGCTGTCAGCGGAACGCCAGATCACAGTCGCCATTAGGGGTATAGCGGTGTAGTTTGATCTTTTTCTCGTCATGCTCCGAGACCAGGGCCACGAACCCGAGCACGTCCAGCTGCTACATGCCAGAGGGGAGACCTGGTTGCCTACTTGGCGATGCTACGCCGTACCTCGATCTTATATGCAGTTAAGGAGCTGCTCTGCATACTCGAGGTGACGACCGAAGCCTGGTGGAGATAAAAGGGCTGGCCAGGTACTATAAATAATTATGTACATAACGATTTTCGAAAACAACGTGCAGTGTGACTAGTTAAGTGTATTAGTAAGTATCGGTGTTGTTTTTGAATAGCTACTCGCTGTCAGTTTAAGGTATAATTACATTTCTAGATTATAAACCAGATCAAATGTGAAAAAAACTTTTACAGGTTCTTGTTTTTTATATAAAAATACGCATAGTATTCGGTCATAAAAAGCCTTCAATACTTATCCAATTGAGACATTGAATACTTAATATCTTTTCAAATTAAATATTTATTATGTGACAGAAATCGACCCAGCCACTGAACACTTCACGTTATAAAAATACATTTTCCTTCTTCGTATCAAAACTTTGCCTTAAATACTTCAACATTACTTATAGCTAATTTGCTCATATGCATTCTTATGGTTCACTATTTAATTTTAATTTGCCAGTTTATTAACCTACATAAATATTATTCCTTGACAGCAGTACCTATATCTGTCTATGGTCCTAAGAGCAAATTAAATCTAGCAACTATACTTAAAAAGATAACACTCAAGTAATAGTGACCTTTAGGATTCATGTTAGAGAGCAAAAGGCAAGAAATGAAACTCCATAATTTATTCAATCATTTACTATAATTAATAATAAGCACCAAACCATGTTTGGAATGTTGTGTATTGCACCAAACATAAATCGATTGTATAAGTTTCCACATAAATCGTATAATAACATGGAGGTTCTGTAATAAATTAATTTGGCTACGAAACGATAAAGGCCACCATTCCTTCCAACTCTACCTCACGAAAATATTAGCTGTACGTACACTGCAATTAGTTGAAAAATAGTGAATGATTAAAATGAAACATCATTCGGTTGTCAATGGTTGTTTGTGATTAATTTAACCTGTAGGCATTCGTGAGATAGATTTCGTGTATACAAATCAGCTAATTTACAAAATATTTTTAATAATTTCACTACATAATGTTATTATGAGCAAACGAAACTCTAAAATTAAAAATTTAATGAAAAACCATTGCTCTCGTTTATTATAACAACAACAGATAATTATTTTTGTATTTTCATTTTATAATCACATTATACACATATTTTATACATTTTAAAGCGTTATTAAAATAATCGTATATAAGGCGAGTAATTGTTTTTCACTAAATTAATAAATACCATCACACAATACAATCAATACGTTCGAAATATGTTACAAGTCTAGTCAAAAGGAAAGAGGGAATTAAAAATAATGTCGTGTTCTGATTAATATTTTTAAATAAAACTCACTTTATTTTTGGTATATTGTTTTTGTAGGACAAATATAAAAGCTATGGCTTTGTAGTAATATTAAAACGTATAAATGAGCTATAGACTTGTAACACATTACTTTATGGTTTGTACAATTAGTGACTTCATTGTGCAAAACATCCTTCCAACAATTTTAACTACAGTTTATCGATCACTTATATATATATTAAAACTTTTTGAAATATAGACAGTTATTAAAGTTCCTAAACATTTCTCAAAGAAAGAAATTATTATTGTAATTGATGAATTTTATTCCTATTTTCAGCGAGGTCGGTAAGACCGACATAGACACAAAAAGTAATATTCTATTGTAAAGAATACCAATTCCATAACAAATCAATAAATTGTAGTTACAATCACCCAGTCTTCACAGAAGATCACGTCACATAGAATTGGATATGGTTTTGTACTGCATCATTATCACATCATTAAATTATTTTTTTTCTTCATTGATTGTTAAAATTATAATTTCACGAGTTCGAAATTTTATTAGTTAATAATACCATGACTTTTTCACATATTTTTGATGCAACTTCAATATATTATTAACTTTATGCGTAAACAACCCTGCCGTAAATTAATTACTAACAACAATACACATAGATTCAGTACAAAACCATACATTAATCTCAAGAATATTACAACCACTTAGCATCAGCATTGCCACACGCAAGATACTTTAAGCATAAGATGTTTATCAATCCCATGTTATATTGTCTTAACTGTTAGTGTATTCATTTTATTAAAATATGAGTAATGACAGTAATCAAAAGCGCCTGCATTAAGTTTATACGACCAACCAAAAATTTCTTCCCCTAAAAACATTTACAGTATTGACCATTAAAAACCAATAGAAAATTTCTATAGAGAATACAAAGTTAAGAAAAAGTATGAGTATCGTGTATGCTGTAGACAATGCAATTAAAACCACCATTTATTTTATTATATTCAACTTAGAACGTGAGGCTACCTAAATAAATACTTAATATCATAGAACAAGTGTTACATAAAATTAAATAGGACTTTAACTCATTTCTTTCCAACCGCTAGAATAATTATTCCAAGACTTCCAAACTATTGAGTAAAATATATAACAATTTTTGTAAAGCTTAAGAACTAGGCTTAACTGGTCACAGCTTAAATAAAGTACTTTTTGCATTATTTTTAAACGTAGCTGTTATATATATATATATATTAAAATGAATTACATTTTAATAAAATAATTAAAAACAACTGTGCAACATTTAAGCCTCGAATATTGAAGATTAAGTATTTCTACAGTTCTCTTCTAAAATCGGATAGTAAGCATATTTTTCAAGAAATACCTCTTTCGATTTTTCTAAGTAATGGAAGTATGGAGAATAGATAGCCGCCATTGCTCATACCGAGTAAGCGGAAGTCGTGTGGAGCGGTGATGCGACGAGACGCGAACGACCGCCTTTCTTGAGTACACTTGCCGCACTCTAGCTGTAATATTAATTAGCCATTTACAACTTAGTACTTGCACTTGTTCCTAAGAATATATACATAAGAGCAATGAACGTAGTGTGTTTGAAACCATGGTAGGCTAGTACCAACAAATCAATACTAAGAATTTGATGATCTAAACAGAGTAGCGTTTGTGTTGGACATTTTCTATTGTAACCCGGCTGAATTTGCCAGGTTAGTAGTGTTTATGGTTTATTATGAAACATATGCAGGTCTATTGATCTTTCTAATGCATTGGATTTAATTAGTTTGGTTGATTTTTTATGTTTAGTTTTTAAATAAATAAACAGCAAACGTTTGAAATTTCATTATCACCTGCGTAGCTAACACTCGGAGGAATTGAGGTCGACAGTGGGCGGAGGCCGCTTGTTGCGTGTAAGTCGGTCTAGCTCAGCTGCCGCATCTGATCGGGCGGCCGCCGAAACGGCGCCAGGTGAGACATCCGCGCGTGCGCCGGGCGAGCCCGTCTTCTTGTAGAGAAGCGAATTGAAGAAGTTTGCTAACACACCCTCGTTGCCAGGTGTACCACCGCCCATGCCGATCTTCGTACCATCCAGCTAAAAAAAACATTAATAAAGACTATTCAATGCTTTCTTTATTTGATAATAATTGCTAGCTATTCTTGAAAGATTTAATTGGATATTATGTTAAGATGCAATGCAACATTTGGGTTTATTCTTCCCAACTTGAGGCGGTACCTTTCATTCAAGGAAATTAATATTTACAACTATGCTGACTTTATACCTGCGCCGCTGTTCGTTGCGCAGCCCTAAGTGGAGAGTCAGCTCTGGGGGCAGCAGCTCCAGCCAGAAGCGCGGATTGCTGTCGCTGCAGGAAAGTTTGTTCATCCTCAGATGTTATCTCTGCTTCTCGGAGACCGCCGCTCTGCAAAAATTATAAATATAAAAAAAATTAAGTTATTATTTGTATTTGAATGTCACAACGCCTAGTGCTGCTAGTGCACATCTGGATGAATAAGATAGTCATCGAACATTAAAGCTAAAAGAAATCATTGGTTATGTCTTGGTTAAATTGGGTTTCCAAACCACAGAAAAACTATAATTAATTTAATGCCAACAATGCATATACTTTTAAATATTTACCTTCCTTGTAACAGGTTGTATGATGATGTTTCTATAGTAATCGTCGGGTGTACACGTCTGTATGTTTTCATGTAATATACTAATTTTCTTCATACTATCCCAGCCCGCAGGACTGAAATACAACACAATAATACAATGTACATAAAGTGGCATGCAGGAGAGATGTAAACATGACGTCGCCTATATACTACAGTCTACACTCTAGTCGGTTAACTTGGTACTTTTATCTTTTATCCTAATATTACCTTCAACTTATTATAAATTATATAACTTTTATAAATAGTGATTCATTTAAATGTACGATTAGGGGTTCTCAAATTATAAAGTAAATTCTTTAGTCATATTTGAATGTTACCAAAAAATGTTTTCTAATTTTTAAGATTTCAATATGAAACGTACATGAGGACAGCGTCTTTCTCTACTATAAGCGCCGGCGTGCGGAAAGGCAGACCATATATCCGATGCGTCAAATACTTGTACAGCAGGTCACAATTCTTGTCCTCCTTAGCGCTGGTGTAGAACAACGCCGCACCGTACTGGAGACAGAAGCGTCGTATCCACTGCTGCATGAAGTCAAAGTGCTCGTCTCGGTAATCGTGCTCTTTCTCTAGAGTGCTCATGTAGTCAGTCTGAAACGCGCCATCTGCTCAGTTAGAATGGTGAAAGCAGCAAAAAATGTATCAAGAGGCCAAGAGGGCTATAATATGATAAGTTTATAGATAACTCGCGGCCTCGACAGACGTCGCCCTGCCCGTACGCCATCTACCGCCTCCGACGTACGTGGTATTTTTTTATTTATATTTTGCCTAATTTATATAATATCATTATAAATTACAATCTGTGTTATTACGATGTATGAGGTATGTCATTGCAAAATTTCATTAAAATCCCTTCAGTAATTAAATATATATATATATATCTATATAGTACACTTTTAAAATTAAACAGTACGAAAAATACATGTTTAACAGTTTGTTTTATTTAACAGTTACATAGTACTTAGTGAATTTATTCTTTGAAAATGTGTCCTTGGATTAACTGTTAGAAGCTTAGGTTTATATCAATAATTTATAATAAACCTCTCACCTTTGTAACTACCACAACGATATCCAGACCAAGGTTAGTGGTGAGGACCTTCTCGGGCAAGGTGTTATCTTCGTCGTCGCTATCGAGATCGTCTGATAGGTTACGCGAAGACCTCTTCATGGGCGATGACGCCGTTTGCTCCAACTCGTCACCAGGTTCAGTATATCGCAGCCATTTTTGAACTTGCTGCTTTATACTTTGATGCTTTTCTTCTGAAATTTTTACAATTTACTCAAAATGAGATGCTGCTAACTACAAACTCGTAACTTTTTTTTATAAAATAGTTATAACTGAAAATTCATAAATGAAACACGATATAGACAAACTTGTCGGTGTTTCAGTAAAAATTTTCCAATAATTGAACCGACGGACTATCCACGCAAACGTGATTTGCCATACGAGTGGTCAATTTAGCTACGAACGTGGTTTTGTATAAAAACCAGGTCATTTTTTTAATCTATAGGCCGAACCAGACAAGGTGATGTAGACTGAATTAGAAACAAATAAATATACACATGAATTGTTTGTATGTCTACGCTCAAAGCATATCGCGCATAATGAACGAACTGACTCATACTTAGCAGTTAGAAATAATACGTAAACTTAGATTTCTGAAGTTTTAGTTATATATATTTAATTAAGACATTTCGCATTCATAACTTGTCATGTGAATGTTAAACCATGGAAGTGCGCATAAGTATTATTGCATACCTACATTCCAATACACTTGTTATATCTTGAGTAACTTTAAAAACATTTTCGATTTCATTTAATTATTTACATGCTATTCTTTAACAGAGTGTTTGAGAGTTTGCGATCAATCTTCTAACACGATGACATACGATATATTTGTTTTTAAACAATAAAAAGCTATTCATATCCCATTCAACGCAAACGTATTAAAAAAAACCAGTTATTCAATATTGTTTTAATTTACATAAAACTTAAAACTCGACTCCCACGCCTTTGTTGTGCGAAAAATTGTACATCTTTATACTTACAACACAGCTTTCACGTTTAAAATGTTTTATAAATTTGTAATGAAATACATAAACTAAAAGGAATTTGAAGTGTCTATGATACTGAGCTGCTAAAGAATTAACCCATTCCTGAGTTTTTAGCTGAAGCTGACGCGATCGAGATGGATCTTAGGTACAAATTAATAAAATCTGACCGTCACGTCGCGGGTTTTAGTATCTCCATTCTCCATTTAATAAAAACAGTTTCTAAGATAAAAGAATCTTTAGTTATTATTATTAACACGCGATAGATTCATATACATGTTCATTTATGAACGTCACTTAGTCTAAGTTTTTTTACTGTTCACGAACGCGCCAAAATCCAAGAACAGACAATAAAAACACTCGGCTTAGTATTTTTCTGTCTCAGAAACATTCTTGAACCGTAGATGTCATACAAATATTAAGTTCTATAATATGTATTATTACTTCATTTACGCTTAATTATTATGTACATTTAGCTTACGTATTCTCCGAGTTGGCTTTTGGAGATGCCATTGTATTAATCCAGCCAAAAAATATTTTCATCAGTTTACCAGAAGAAATATTTCTCAACGAGCAATAAAGAATATACAAAATGTAACTTCAACAGAATATCAGCATTGATGTCTAGACCGAAATATGTGAAAATGTTTTTACGGAAGACCGATTGTAACAGTAACTTTTAAATACGAAAGATATTTCATCTACTTGGCACACTTAAATACAATACCTCTCTGTACTTTCACGAATTAATTGTTTTGGCTTGCATGTTTCATCGAGATAAATTAAAGAAAGCTGTAATGAACTTATTGATGAAGTCTGGAGACTTAAATATTTACTATGGTAATAAATGTAGGAAATCAAATCCTAAAAATATTTAAACTAATAAATAAAGCATTCCTGTCAGAAAGTTGTTTCGTTTAGAATACGTGCGTGGCATAAAGTTGACATTATTGTTTCGTAGTCATTGTGACTTATTCTAATGAAACTGTTTAAAGTGAACATGGACGTATAGAAAATTTTATACAGTAAAACATCGTTAAAAAATGTGTTTAGATAAACATGTTTTAAGAATCATGTTCTTTCCAAGTATCAAAGCAATTTTTTAATTTTAATTTTTCTTCACTACGATAAATATATAAATTTGTAAAAGGGTTTCTATTATAGTACAAGATAAATTGCTTAAATGATAAAAAATATATTAGAAAATACAAGATTTAAGCATAAATATATATGTGAGACAACGATAAAAAGATCCTAGTCTTCTGTTATATTATTATTAAAATTAGACACTATTAAGTTTAAAGTGACACCTGCGACGAAAACAGTGGGTCAAAACCAGCTGATTAAATCGATTGTATAATCGTGACGTAACGGCTGAGTCACGGCAGCAAATAAACAGAGCTTACGAGCTTCGTGCATCCGCCTGAGATCGATACGCTAATAAAACAGGGAGGCTGGCTTTAAGGGTTATGCGGGTTTGTATCGAAAGAAAATGAATTTTTTTTATATAAATTTGAAAATTTTTACTAGATAGTTTAGAAAAATAAGATAATTTTGGGCAAATACTGTAAAAGTGATCAGCAATATTACTACGGAGATATTTTTTATATTTTCTAATTATTACCTAAACTTGAGTTTAGATAAAAATTATAAAACATTCGGTAAATATCAACATTGATTTGACTTAAACAAGACCTGGAATTTTTCACTGCGTATAGAGATATAAAAAAAGTATTCTAGGTGTAAACCCTTGAATATGTCGTTCGTAAAGTCTTGAAGTATATAATTAGGATGCAGTTATGCGTCATATCTGCATTAACGGCGACCGCTATCCATCATTTATGACATGTAGACCATAATAGACTTGTGCCATCTTCATACATAATATTGTAATTAATTTTAACTCTGAATTATTAAACATAAAATTTAGTTATACAAATTATTTAGGTATATAAACGAAATATTTGAAATCAACTGTAAAGTCTATAGTTTAAATTATCCCAAATCTGTATCATGATCAAAAATGCAAAACCTAATAAAAAGTGCAGTATAGGGAAATATATCAATAATTCAATAGTTTTTAATACTTTTGAATAAAAATATACTAAAAAATGCATTATGTGACATACATTAAATACTCTTTGTTATTGTTTTTTGAATGCATTGTATGTACAAGTAGTTCTTTCACCTATTTTGAAAAAGAAACACCTTTGTAAACAAGCAAAACATATTTTGCCATCTTATAGCAAATACTTCATAATGTAAAGATTCAGGACCTACCAGTTTGGTCGTAATAAGATTATGTAACCAACCATGTCAATAACATTAATTAATATCATGAAGTTCACCAAAAGAGGTAAAATTAGATAACTAAATAACCAAATACTTTATGATGATATTGAAGAACAACAAAATACAAACCTGGTGCAAGCCCTAATTTTTCTATATGATCACCTAGAGCTGCAGCCCAAGTGTGAAGTTGATCCATTATACCCCAGGGTGTAGTCATAGCCACTGTTAAGATGACTAGTGTGTGCGGGAATGTTTCTGTGTTCAATGCAAATTTGAGCAAATTTTTGTGCCCTGGGTCTCCATCTAATACCCATACACTGAGCCTTGTGTGGTCTGAAAACAGGCAATAAATGTTAGATATTTATTTAAATAGAACTATTCAAAAGGTATAAACTAAATGACGATAATTGATAATTTTGTTGTTTAATAACTGTTTTGATCTTACACAAAAACATAAATGAATATAAAAATAAAAACAGATTTTAAAGATTATAAACAAAAAAAAAGCATGGAAAGGGCCAACAGCCATGGATCAATAACAAACAGTAGATTTAATTTTGTAAAAATAAGTATCTTTTGTATTAGAAGGATAAAATTTTTTTTATTATTATAGAACACAAGGAATATGAAATTTTTTACTTTTATTCCAGTGTCGGCAAGCAATATCAGTATAACATTTATAAGAAGTTGCTACATTCAAATAATTCATGTTGTGAAAAAGTAGCATTTTTGGTATGTTTAAACTATTTGTCAGTAGTGGATTACATCTCTCAGTCAATAGCACCATCAAAAACTCACATAAGAAATGTATAACAGCTAAGATATTGTAAAATAATGGAATAATTTAGGATTTAAATTTGTAGTTAATTCATACTTACCATCTCTATATTCATCTCTTACATCTATATATGCATATTCGAGAGCTGAACCCTTTTTTGGATCTTCCACTCCTTGTAATTTAGCTATGAGTGTTGTTTTACCCGTTTCATTATCACCCAGAACTAGTACATTCTTATTTGATGGTAATTTTGTGTTTCCTTGATTCTGTACCTCTTCTAGTATTGCAGACCTGTATCAAAAACAACCTGTATCATAGACATTATTGAGCTGGAATATATCGGTACCAGTGGGATTCAGTTACTATTTCATAAACAAAGGAACAACGCGTAGCTAGGTCACATATTTCTCAGGTACGATTCTTTGACATCATAGGTGTGACACATTGGATTCCCTATAAGGATGCTGCATGTAAGTAGTAAATTAACATTGAAAAGTTACCATAAATTATCCTTGCCGTCGCTACTGCCATTTTTTTTAGATTTAAGCCCATTTACTTGGCCGTTTGTCTCCATTCTTCAGTTATGATAGAAGATAACAACGGCACAAGAGGCTTTTCTTTCGTTTTCGTTTCGGCCGTTCATACGTCACTCTTGCAGAGATGGGAGAACAGATTAATAATATTAAGTTATTTTGTTACCATATCTAAAAATTTACAGATAAAAATTAATTCAGCTGTTCATTTCATGCATTTATATTCAAATGAAAATAGATGTCATCTTAATTTTATTTGTTTCATTATACAATACCTTATATTAGTAAAAAAATTATGGAAAATATCTCATAGAATAAATATAAAAATATAACAAAAGCAATAGAATAATTATTTTTTTATAATGTTCAGTTCAGGCCTTACTTCATGAATCTATATATCAAGTACGCCGCACTATGTATTCCAATCGATGTTGAGTGATCGGTCGCCAATCTGGCGGTCAGTTTGGTGCTGAACACACTTTTAATCTATAGGTTAATTGAAAAAGAACCATGGCGGGTCATTTGAAGCTCAGCGCACTTTTAAAAGACTAGTAATAATATTATAATAAGTATAAAGTACACATTGAAAATTAGTTGGAAATTTTAAACTTAGATTGCACACATTCAATATAAAATTGTAAACACATCCAACATGGTTGATTTTTTAATTTAAATTTAATATCTCGCGTTTTAATCACATTTCATTTACTATCATTGAGGACTACATACATAAGGACTATATACTACCTAAATATTTTGAAGACTCATTTTTATATAGATTAAAAAATTAAGTTCTAATAAACTAAATATAATTATATTATAATAAAACATATCGTAAACTAGTGGTCTTTTTGAAATTCGTTTATTTATTAAAAATACACACCATCTAACAAATTAAATTGACAAAAATATATAAAGCCTAATGTAAACTTAACAATAACTGTTGTTTAAATTTAAAAACAAATAATTAAAATTTCTTCTTATAAGTTTATTTTCGTTGGTGCAAACCGCTGTGGCTGCGGCGGGCTCGCCCTCGCAAGTACAAGTTGCTCGCCAAAGCTTCGAGAGCCGTGAACGACCATAAAAACCGCGGGCGCAAACCGCGTCCTAAAATGTGATTTCATTTTTTACAAATCCGTACTCTACAGAGGCTGCAGAGTGCAGGCCCGCAACCGCTGCGGGCGTGGGAGAAACCGCGTCACGCGTTCCCACTCTAGGACTGCTAAAATTTTGAATTAAAAAAAGTGTCAGTTGTCATAAATATAGTGATGTTCATAAATATAGTGATGATGTGTGAACCAAGTTAAAATCCACAAAATCCGTTCCAATAACTGGATCAACAAGTCAATGATTTTTTTAATATTTACAATTTCGTTCCCTTATCTGCGCATAGCAAAAAATTGGAAAACAAATACTTGTATATTTTGTTTCTTTTATATTACTTATTTTTAATTTATTGGAAGAGTTCTGTTTGTTAAATTGAAAAATGTTATAATTTGTTGAATTGAAATTGTTTTCCATAATTTCAAAAATACAAAAATTTCATTATGTAATTTTTTCCTTGACTTTTAATTAAAAAAATAATACATTTATATCAATAAAATACTAAAAAATATTAAAATATATTCTTTAATGATTAACAAACTTCACTCCATGTCATTCCCATTTGATTGTAGAACTTGAGTCGGCTCAAGTTAAGCTGAACTCGATTATTCGAATAAATCGACATCACTACTAAACATACGGACAAACAGAAATGGTGCAAAATAATAATCCTCATAATTCTACTTTTTGTTGTGTCTTTAGAATTTTAATAATAGTAGTAATATATATGTTATAAGTGTTTCAATACGGTAGAAACCTTAGTTTCTATAAACTGGAATTAGTTTTTAAAGTTGCCTTTTGTTTTTTACCACAATGTCTAGAAAACCAAGATCTGGAAAAGCCAGTAATTTGTCGCAAGTGAGTCATATTCTAAAAGATTCTGCAAAACGTTATCATTTTTTATATCGTAGAAGTATTATTTATGATTTAAACAATTAAGACGAAATGAATAATTTGCTTATTACTTAATTGTCCATATACAATTCTTTGTCCTCAGTTTGGGCTTCTTGATATTCCTGGCTTAGATGACGACGAACCGATAGATATATCTGATGGTGATGACGATTTGGAAGCAGAACTTGCAGCTATAACTGGTGGTGGTGGAAAGGTAAACAGACCTAAAAAACCAGCACCAGTTGCATCAGCAGATTTGGATGCCATGATTGCTGCAAGCCTAAAAGATATACAATCTGATGATGAGGGGTCAGGTAGGAACATAAAACTGATAATTTTCTTTGCATATTATAATTTTTGCATACAGTGTAGGCTTTAAAAGAATACTAATGAACATCAGATTCTTATGTTATAAAATGGATCAATTATATTTGAAAGTAGGTGGCATTAAAAATAAATATACTTTTAATTTACTAGGTATTCAAGAATAGAAATAAAGAAGTTCTAGATTTTGTAGTTGGTTCTAATAATATTGTATTTTTCATTGTTTCTGCTGTTTCTTTAGTTTGTGACTCAAGATGTATTACATATTACATAATTTGTTTGAGATTTTAATAGACTGGCATTTGATTAATAAAATTAACATATGTATTCCAGTTAATCTAGTTTATCTGTTTAATAAGGTGATGATGATGATCCTGATCTATTAAATGAGCTTCAAGCTTTGACCTTAGATGAGGTTCCATCTAAGATAAGCCGGCCAGCACCTGCTCTTCCAGGAGCTGTTAGTGCTGAGAATAGTACAGTTAGTTTGTTACAAGAAAGGATATCAAACTATACATTAGCAGAAAAAAATGCTAAAGAATGTGGAGAGAGTGGTAGGGCTAGGAGGTATGGTAAAATTATAGTATTCATAAATATAGTATATTAGAAGTTTCTGAATTAAAGACTTTCTGTGATGGAAAAGTAAAAGAAGGAATGTTATCTTAAATGTTATTTCCCGCATGATATTTAAAAATATTGTTTTCTGAAATTGTTACTGTGCCTTATAATGATGATTAATGTTAATTTCTGATATATAGATCATTAAAATTGTGAATTGTATGTAATTATTTACTTTAAATATATTTTCAGGTTTGCAAGAGGTCTAAAAACACTAAATGATCTTCTAAAACAAGCAAAAGGAGGCAATTCTATAAATATTGATGATATTCCGCCCCCAGTCAGTGTTGGCAAGAAAACTGAAACACCTCAAAGTGTACCTGTAGAACCAAGCAATCCTGAAATGCCTTCTATTCCCAGTGAACCTCCTGTCCCCCCAAGAAGAGCTCCTGCACCTCCTCCCTGTACAGAATCACTTATCCAACGCCCTGCTACTCCACCAGAACCAAATGAACCTCCACCACTACTACCAAAACAAATTTCAATTGATCTCGCAAAAGAAGAAGGGCTTAATATTATTTTGAGTAAGAATTTTATTTTAAAGTATTTACATAAAAAATTATGTATTTGATCTCAACAAACTCCAATTTATATTTTTGGTAAAATCTGACTAACCAAAAGTGAATTAACTTTCAGAACGCAGGGAAGAATTCAAAGCAGCTGCACTTGCAAGAAAACACAGTGGTGACAAATTAATGGCTCTAGAATACCTAAAAGTAGCAAAGCAGTTTGACTTAGTTGTTGATGCTTATAAAGCTGGTGAAGCAATGGATTTAAACGAACTACCAACTGTTGAGGCTATTACTGCTATGCTCCAAAATCAACCTACCGAAGATCAGAACCAGTCTGAAGGTTTTTTATTCTTACATTTATTCTACGCGAGTTTTAAGAAGTCTGATTAGTATAAATATAAAAAATATTTTGCATCTGAAAAAACGAAGATTAATTAAAACTACCAACGATTTAATGACGAATATCCTAGAAGCATCGGTCCAAACTGTTGATGGCGTTATTCTCTTATAAAATAATCTCAGGATAGAAATTTAAATTTGTGCAACTTTTATGTTAAATGAATGTTACATTATTAATAAATAAAAATAAATTCGTTTTTAATTTCAGCTGCTCATGAGCCAGTGCCTCAAGTACAAAGCCTTATTACGGCTTCCACAGTTGATGAAGCATTGAAGCAACGACTCGCTGCTTTCCAGGTAATAATAGAAATATTATTAGATAGTATCTAGTTACATAATCTTATGAAGTACCTATATATATAGATTTAATTCATTTTTATATAATTAATAAGTAAAAAATAATAATTTTAATTATCTTCCTATAAATTTGGACTGTTAATTTCATATTGAATTTTTTATTTTAATATATATATTATATAAAGTAATGTTTTATATAAACTGGTGGCTTCTCTAGAGTTATTTTCATAAAATATTAAAAGTAACGTAGGATCTTTACAATATCTATAGAAAATTTGTGATTTTGTAGGATCAGGAATCTAAAGCAAAAGAAGATGGAAACTCATCGAAAGCTCGGCGTATGGGGAGAATTATCAAGCAATATCAGGAAGCGATAAAACTGCACGCAGCAGGAAAGTCTATATCAGTTGAAGAGTTACCCACACCCGCTGGATATGCACCAATACCCACTGAGGGAGTAAGTACTTATAATAGTAAAATACATGAGAAGCCGGCAAAGCAACAATAACGTAGATCGACACGTGGTTGGTTGTCTGTGGTGACCTCTTATCAGCCCAAGACCGAGTAGGTCGTTACTGCACCTATGGTCAGGTCCGATGAAGTATGACTACAGTGCTTTATTAACGTTAATAATATGTTATTTACTATTTCTTTACAGTCTCATCAGCCAACAGCTCCACAGCCAACAGCATCAGCGTCTCCTGCAGCTCCAAGTCGACCACCCACCAGAAACTCCCCCAAACAGATGACAAGGAATGACAAACAATTGCTTCTACTAATGCATAGACAAAAAGAATTCAAGGAAGCGGCTCTCAGTGCTAAAAAAAGTGGTAACATTCATTTGATGGTTATACTTAGTTAAGTCTGAAGGATCTAAAGAATACTAACTGTTTAATAACCGTTAAGCGTTTTATTACACTTTATTTGGTCAATAGACCAATTTGTTATCATTTGTTAATATGCGTCTTACTTAGTTTCCCGTGTAACTAAGTAACGTGTACTAGGATTGATGTTGATGACTGGATGTTTTCTTAACTACAAATCTATAAGTAACCGTTTCAAAATAGACACTAAATTGCAATACTAAGTTATGTAGAAAACCTATAAGAAATAAATAATATTTTGCAGGTAATTTAGAACAAGCTAAAGAGTACTTACGAGCTGCGAAAGGATTCGATTCACTAATAGAAGCGACTAAGGGAGGGCTTCCGGTTGATTTGAAGTCCATTCCCTTGCCACCCACAGCAAAGAAACAAATTGAAGAGACGTACGTTATATGTTGTCCATTTTGAAGTTGCGTTACTAAGACAAGACTAGGTAGTAAAAAGAAGAGCGTTCTCATCCCTAAAATACGAGCAACGCACCCGCGTTCCTGCAAAGGCTGAGTGTGCTTTCTACTCGTTTGTCACCATTTTCATAAAAAAAATAGAGACACACATCCTGATTATATAAATTAATTCTCCTTCAAACCATGTTTTGCAGATTTGATATTGTATCGGCAGAGGATTGCGGGCCACCAGATGACACGTCAATCTCGTTAGACGATGATGACGTTATGGCCCGTTTACACTCACAACTGTCTAGTCAATTAAAGCTGTGTTTGACGAACCGCGACCATTGCAAAGCGATGGGCAATATCGCTGAGAGTAACAGGTTCGAGCACCTGGCTGTGACTGTTAAGCAGGATTTGGATGTCGTGGCCGTCGCTAAAACGTGAGTTTAATCTATATAACTAGAAACATCGGACAGTAATAGTATTATGAAAAAGAAGTCCGACGGTCAGTAGTAAACTTTTTTTAGTTGAGATGCTATTTATTTTCAGACTCGGCTCAACCCCACCGAAGTTCCACTATGAGATGCGTCAATTCTCAATAGTTCAGTGTAATACAGATCTAAACGAGAACGAACTGGAATTGACAATAGTACGTGGTATCGCCTATAATGTTCCTAACCCGCGGGAAGTCGACACCTATGTTAAATTCGAGTTTCCTTACCCACAGGTAAGAATAATTAGTATTAATAGACCTTAACCGAGAGAGCATATAAAAAAAGTGTTTCTAAATGTAAATAAAACTTGTTATTCTAAATTTTAACTTATGTTCTTTCAGGATGCGCCCGTCTCGGATCGTACGCCTCTCATAAAGGATACGAACAGCCCCCAATACGATGCAGTATTCAGCCTACCTATACAGCGACAACGAGCTTGCCTCAGGGTTTTTAAACGACACGCTGTTAAATTTGAAGTATATTCTAGAGGGTAAGGTGAATCTTTTTACTCAATGATTTGACGGTAAGTATGTTTTGCATTTTTCATGGTATAGCGGACAACGGAGCAGGTGGGACTCTCCTATATAGTAAGAGATCACCGCCGACCATGGACGACCGCGCTATAGTTCACGCATTTGTTGTGTTGGCGGCTTTTTACGCTGCTTAAGCCGCATTTTAAGGTCTTCCAATACCCTCACTCACTTAGCGAAACACAGCAGTACTATTTCAAGTACAGCTACCGTTTCACGCTGAGTATTCTGTGAGCCTGTGGTATCATTACGGACGAGCCGGCCCAATTTGTGCGTTAGTATATGCCTCAACATGGCCAACACAGCCAAACACAGTACAAGTACTGTGTCACACTGGTATTCTATGAGCCCGTGGTATCACTTCTAACAATAGTTATCATAAATACTTCGTAACATATGCTTTAGTATTGCATGCTCTGTAATATTCGCATGTAGTGTGATGCGATATGATTGTAGTGTTGTGTTATTTTGTCGTGTGGTACAGGTGTTGTGACGGCGTGTTGTGTTGCAGTGGCTGGTTCAGCAAGGACTCGCTTTTGGGTACGGCATCTGTTAAATTGGCGCCGCTCGAGACTCAGGTCACCTTGCATGAGGCTTACCAGGTCAGTTGTGTTCATAATTTTTAGTTCTTCGTTCTAATACTTTATTCAGAGTTTCAGTGGTAGTTATAAAGAGTTTTTAAATAATTTAAATATAGACTAAACAATATAAAAACTACGAAATTATGTTCTAATTGATTGCAGTTCATGTGCATATATGAATATTTAAATTTAATTATAATATAAAAAAGTTTTTATATTTATATATAATTAATATTTTGTTTTATATGGAAAGCCATTGTAATAAGTAGCTGATTTTATTACGATTTTAAATTACAAACACTTAACATTATGATTAGTTAGATACCTAAAAACGACCAAGAGATAAAGATGTCGTAAAGAAGTTTATCCGCTGTTATTTATTAAATTTTTCTTATTTTATTGGCTTTTGTTACTAACGGCACAATTTTGCCAGTGTCAGTTTATTGATATTCACGTAAAGAAAGACAGAATCAATCAAAATTTAAAGAAATCGTTGATCTATTTGCGAAGTGTTCTTTGGAAGTTTTCTTACATGTTGGATTTAATTTGTTTCACAGCTAATGGATGGCCGTCGTCCTGCAGGTGGATCATTAGAAATTCGGTTACGCGTACGCACGCCCGTCTTACAACAACAGTTAGAACATACAAAACATCGATGGCTCGTTATAGATGGTTAGTCTTGAAATTTTTCACCTTTATCCGTTTGGTATTATAGGTTTGCCTTCGATTTTTAATACAATGGCTAAATAACGCAGCTAGCAAATGTTAATCAAATCAAAATTGAATTGTCCTACAATTAAACAATGTATTTTGTAAATATATTATTTTTAAAGTAAAGGTTCTATTAAAATTGGCAAATAAGTCATATACATATACATTTCTTAATTTCATTAATAAAAAATATAGTTGATTTTTTTATAACTCGTGCCACGGATAAGGGAAGAAATATCTTAAACCATCTTTTAAAAATACACAAGATAGAAATAATAATTCTTATATGATTTACATTACCTTACCCATATCTACTTATGAGCTAAGGAAATGAAAATACCGCTATAAATACATATATGTACATTCTATGAAAGTGCACTTTTGTTAGACAATCATAATTTATTATGTAATCATGCGAAATTCAGATATAAGAGTTTAATATGACAGTAGTTTTGTGTGCTTACCCAAAGAAACTTTGAGAAATAATAGATTATTCATATATAATTGATTAAAATGTATATAGTATTGCAAAACTTAGAACTGTAAAGAAATCTACTGGTGTTAAAGATATACTTACACTCATAAAATATGCTTACACAATAAAAAGACTTAAATAGATGTAATGGGTATTTGTATGCGATGTACTCTGAAATCTAAAGACAGATCTGTGACTTCAGTTTGTTAAGAACAATATATTAATGTATATATTTTTTATTTTAAAATGTTCAAATCATTATGTTTATATGAAATGATATAAGTATAGTTGATAATTTTAACCGTTGGTCAACGTATATTTTTATTACTGTATTTATTGTAGATATCATTAAATTATAATTGCCATAGTTGTGTTTTTACTCTTGATACACATCCCTATATCCTCTTTACAATTAATTATTATTTATTATAACCATAAATGTTTATATATATACGTACAATTTTCGCTATCAGGTTCCATTTGCCGTCAAAGAGCACGAACGTTGTTCATGGGCGACGGTGATCTCTTATTATGCGTGGAGCCACCTCTCCTTTTCTCAGCTCTATCATAAAATCAATTGTATCGTGTTGCTCGACAGCATTCAACATTTTAGTAAAGAATGTGTATATGATATATTTATGGTATACACAATATAGCTATTATCATTTTTGGTATTACGAAAGTGATAATAAAAATATTTACATCGATATATCCGTGTAATTTATGCACTAAATCGATAAGCAATATACATAAATGTATGTATAGTGATGAACCGTTAGGAACCGGTGAAAGTTTTGTTAATAAGACGTTGGACGAAAAGTTTACATAATACAAAGTATGTTTACTTACTATGTGTAATTTTTCGATTTTTTTTAACAAACATGGTAAGAAAGTTTATCTTTGGTAAGAAATTTAAATAAAAATTATAGTAGAATTAAGCATATAACGATGAACCATGTCGTACAAAAAAGGAACGATTAAAAAAATAAAAATACAATTGGCCCATGAGGGGATCGAACCCGCGACCTTCGCGTTATTAGCACGACGCTCTAACCAACTGAGCTAATGGGCCTC
>JAAAKR030048523.1:1529-19257 GCA_010014985.3 Delias pasithoe
GATAAGATCAACGCGGCTGAAATTGCCGAGCACAACTAGTGTCTTAAAATTTTAATTACTTTGGCGTTGACAGTCATAAGAGAAATTATATTTATACGTTTGCATTTAATTTATAATATTTAAATAAATGCCAAATACAATTTTAGCTCATTTTTTAATATCGTATATAATATATATGTGTTTCAAAGTTGCAGTTTCAAACATTACCATTATTGTTTTTTATTAATATGTAAGAACTAATTTCAGAAACATCTGAAAAGTCAGAAGCACCGAAAAAGGAAGCATCCTTTTCACCGGAAGACAAACCCGGTACGCCGTCACCATACAAAGACGAAGAGCCAAGTGACAAGGAACTATCGCCCTTAAAGGAGTTGACGAAAAAGGAGATTTTGAACAACAATAAGGACGAACTTCCCGTTGAGGCAAAGGACAAGGATAGTGTTATGGGAGACGATGTTCTAAGCGATTTGGAGAGTGAAGGCACGCAACCTGAAGAGGTGAGTCCTAAGGATTGAACTGAACCATACATTGAATTGCATGCTTTTATTTCAGTTAAAAATTTTTTCATATCACATTTTATTTCGGTATTTCAAACAAAACGTATTCTTTACTTCAGTCGCATTGTGTCGGCTTATTTAAGCTAGAAATATCGGTTTACAATATGGCTTATGTAATAAATTATATACTATATGCTTTACAGGATGAAGATAAAAACCTATCATCAGAAGAGTTATCTAGAAAATTAGAGAAACTGTTACGTCAATCGGAACAGCAAGTGTTACAGCTGGCCGCCGCATCCAATGCTCTGAGGGCAACGTGTTACGGACAAGATAGGTGATAAAGAGATGCATAAATGATTGCGACACGTGTGGCGTTCCCCAGTCAGATTATGGATTAAGATATATCAATAATTGAGAGCCTCGTAGCTAAGTGGTCTTATAAGCCTACCACGAAGCGAGAGGTATCGGGTTCAATCCTCGCTCCGAATAAAAATTTATAATTCATTCGGTGTTCGTCAGTGGGCGAGCGTAAGAGCCATGCTCAATCATATGCTGACGCACTAGTCGGGCTGGCTCGTCCGAAGTGATACCAGAGGCTTACAGAATACCAGAGTGAAACAGTACTTGTACTGAGTGAGTGAGGATAACGGAAGCCCTTAAAATTATATCGTTAAAGCGACGTAAAAATCCAACAACACAACCAAAGCGCGGATTGTGCCGCGGTTGCCCATGATCTCTTACCGTAGATGAGAGCCACCTGCTCCGTTGCCAGCTAGATTATAAAACTTTAAATCATTTCCAGATACTGGCGGCGGTATTGGTCTCTAGGCAAGAGTGGTGGTGTTTTTGTAGAAGGAATGGAGTCAGCTCAGAGCGAGATAATGGCGTACCAGGCGAAGCTAGAGGACGACAGGATACATTATGTCAAGGGTGAAACCAAACGTACGTACGTTTTGTATAAGTAATACACAGCCTTTTCTGAAATGGAACAGTTTATTTTATATTTACGACAAAATTAATAATACGATATAAATTATGTTATAGTTATTAAAATTATGTTTTCTTTATAAAATTTGCTTTCGTCGTGTTAAATGACCCTTTTTTTTAATATGAATCAGTATTTGCAATTATGAAGCAAATTTTAACCACCTACTTATTTAGACCCTATATTATTAATTTTCGTTTTTTCCTATAGAAGATATAAAGGCAGAGGATATACAAGTGAAGGTCAGTGATGCAGAGGCTGAGCAGGAACTCCGAAGTATCAAGAGCGAACTTAACCTCAGCGATAAGACTCAGATAATCAAATACGAACCTAATAAAATTGTTTGTAAAGTCGAAGGTTAGTAGAAATATTTTTTTCTACAATAAATCTCTTGAGTTTTCGATAAATACACTGAATGTAAGTAATAAAAAAACTGTATAATTTTCTACAAAATAAGATATAATAATATTTATCTAGTACATTCCATAAACATGTACCCATTTACTGTTGATTTATAATGTTAATTAAATAAAAAAAGTATATCACTGTAGGTATCAAAATGGAAGAGAAATATATCCAACAAAAGAGCCACGAGGAAGAAGATATGTTGGATATTGAAGATTCCATTCCAACAGCTTTTTTAGTTCAAAAACCCTCCCATAAACCGCTTTTTGCAACTCAAGCCGAGCCTGTAGACAAACCGCAAGATATTGTTAAACTAGAAAACCCCGCCAAAACAGAACTTATAGACAAAGAACCGGAAGAATCCAAAGACTCTCTAGTCAACAATTTGGAAGAACTCCGTAAAATGGCGGAAGCTGTATCATCACAGTTGGATGCAGCAAAAAAAGCGGAAAGTGAAGTTAAGGAGGAAATGCTACAAAAAGACATGGAAACAGATTCTGCCCATGCGCATTTGTATACAAAAATGTTGGATGGAAAATGGTTTTCTATACTACGCCATGAGAGCGCATTCCTGACAAATATAAACGAGGAGAAATTTGACATACCAAAGTATTGTGACAATGAACATTCATGTAGCCAAGTGATCCAATGCCAGGGTCATAAATGGGATGTGTCGAATAACCTGCATTTGTTAAACGACCCGAGTTTGTTCACATTGAACAGCATGGTGACGAGTGTTCAAGTGCCGTGCAACAACGTGTACGCGGACTCTAGCCTTACCATGTCAGGCCTAGACCAACACATGATGGACTCCAGTTTGAATGACACGCAAATGGAGATGGACCAGACGAAAGAGCCGGTAAGCTCATTGATGAGATCAAATTATCAATAGTTATATTGAGAGTGGTTAACTTTGATTAATGTTTAACTAATAGAATTATCAATTTTTAGGAAAACGATTTAGAAAAAGAACTGCAAGCTGATTCCATGAAGGCGGATCTGGCTACTCAAAAGGCGAAAGCGTCGGGATTAAATAGCTTAGGGCTACTTAATTTCAATGCCCTATCGACCTATGTGACTTGCGACTCTCCTCCCCCCATACAAATGTCGCCTGAAGAGCTGGACCAGCTGGAACATTGCAAAGTTCACGGCTTGCCCAAGAAGATTGATGGGAATTTTGTCCCTAAGCCACTAAGGTAGAAGTTAGTCCAATATTCACGTGAAAGCTAGATATTAATCTGTTTCCACAGATATTCACGCACTTGAGAAGTATTCTAATTTTTATGTAGATAACAATATAACTTTACGCGTAGACCAATAGAAGGTTAAGGGTAAAAATGGTTTACCTATAGATGTTGACGTATTCAATAATTTCAGACATGGATGGTGGAGAATAAACGATTCTGACCAAATGAAACAAGTACTAGACTCCTTACATCCTCGGGGAGTGAGAGAGAGGGAACTGCATGCTTCGCTACTCCAACATTTACCTACTATCAATAACAAGGTAAATAATATTACGCGATTTCTCACCAACGTGCTCCATGAGTGATACACTGTTAATATAATAAGGAGGTGAAAAGGTGTTGTTTTGTTCAAGGTGTAGAATCTAATGATGAAATTTAATTTCAGCTTTATATTGACGAAGGTGACACATCCCTGAGTCAACTATCGGTATCGCCTGTCGATGACGCGCTAGAATATCCTTCTCTCGACGAGCCTGGCTCGTTTTGTGCTGATACTGCTAGAAGAGTCGATATGGCTCTCTTGTCTATGGTGAGTTTAGAATTCTTATAAAAAATGGCAGCCCATGAAAATTCTATATTACGTCAATACGTTACCTTCAAAATGGACTTAATAGGTGGAAGCCCTCGAAGAGAGAGTTGTGGCTGCCTCGATGCAAGTAAAAGGGTGGCGCCCTAGCCGCTTGCCCCTTGCGCCAGACGCAACTGGGGCAGAAATAGTGGCTCGCGCTAGGCACAAGCTTGCACAGCTTGAAGCGCACGTAGAGAGGCGATATTTGAAGCCGCCCTTGGTACAAAGGTACGCTAGGTAATGTATGAATTTATTGTAAGCTTGTGTTTTTGTGTGAGGTAAGTGTGTTGTAGTTAGGAGCACTTAGCACTGTTAGTTTGGACTGGACTGTTGAGCTGGGTAGCAAACATGCTTACTCAAGCTGCTCTTACAATACAGAATGGGTTTTACACGTTTTTATATACTAAGCTTCGTCTCAAATGTTTAAAGTGAGGGTTAAACTCATTTTAAGTGCACTCTTTTATTTATTAATAGCAAAGTTTTAGTCACCTCAGACGTTAAAATAATTGTAGGTTAATAAAATAAAAGGATAAAATATAAATATTCTTGTTTATAGTGTTATGGATTAGAAGCTTAGTTTTGTAGCTACACCTAATAGAATGATTAGTTTATCGCCAACACTGAAATTAATGCATTTTAATTGTATTTCATAGATAAACTATTTAATTAGTAAACAGGTAGAGTAAAGCCATTATTTTGTAAAGCATATCAATTTATATTATCAGACGCAGGTCTATTAATATGTGCACTTTGACACCAAGAATGTTTAGGATGTGGTAGCTTCTAAAAACTATTTCTAAAGAAATTTAATTTATTAAGGTGAAGGTCACTACTGCTGATGTGGTTGTTGCATGATGGGATATATTCAAAGATTTAATGTAAAGACTATTCTTATATGATGAAATAATAAAAGTGTTTCTAATTTTTTTTACGTATAACTGCCTTGAAAGAAATACTTTTTTTTATTATCTATGGGCAATTTAATGAAAACGGGAACATTATATACTATTTAATTTTTTCAATTATTTTAGAGATAAAGAACTGGCTATTACTTCTAGTACGAACGACGCCAACCTTGGGGCGATGCTTCAAAGTGAACATGGCAACGCGTCAGCGACGTCTCCTCAAAACTCGGAGAGTAGTGAGGGAAAAGGTTTGTGTTGCCAAAATAGAGTAATTTGAGAAAACTTGTAGCGGTTTTTGGCCGCATGAATATAACAACAACTAGCTAAATGTAAATATTAATGGCATGTCCCAGAGTCCCGTGGCGTGGCTCGCGGGCTCTCGACGTGGCGCGACGCGGTCTCGCGGTGCAACACAGCCGCGCAATTGGCGATGCTGCTACACGCGCTCGAATCGCACATCGCCTGGGACAAGAGTATTATGAAAGCTGTCAGTATTTATAATTGCTTTATATTGGAAAGATAAAGAATATTTCGATGTGTTTTCTCAGATTTGTTGACGTGGACTAATTATTTTATCAAACAATAGTTTCATTTACATTATTTATGTCATACTGTTATTATATGTTATATTACGAATTAATTTCATTTTTTAATAGGCGAGCTTATTAAAAAACGTCTAATCACAATGATTATCATTCACAGAATTGTCAGTTTTGTCTTTCTGGCGACAACGAGGACCAATTGCTGCTATGCGACGGGTGTGATAAGGGCTACCACACCTACTGCTTCAAACCAAGAATGGATAAAATACCTGAAGGGGACTGGTAAGTTGATTGTAAGATTTCAATTGATTTTATATAACTATTTATTTTTATAATTTGCGTAATGGACTGAGTATCCACAGTTATCACCTAGTTAGTTAAGAAATATTAGTGATTAAATAATAAATTTACTAATAAAAATATACTTTGATATCTTGGTGTTTTGGAGCTTAAATTGATTGCGCAGGTATTGCTGGGAGTGCGTGAACAAGGCGCGCGGTGATCGAGTGTGTATTGTGTGTGGGGCCGGTTCGTCGGCCGGTCGACTCGTGCCGTGCGCACTTTGTGTTCGGGCGTACCACGCTGATTGCCACTACCCACCACTGCTCAAGGTATACTCCTATTCTAATGCACCAATAAGGCCGACCTGTATTAGATGTAAAGCAAACGTGCGTATTTTTTCAGAATCCTAGAGGGAAATGGTACTGCGCGCAGTGTATATCGCGGGCGCCGCCAAAGAAACCACGCAAAAGTAACAAACGCGATTCCAAGCATAAGGAAACGTGTAACGTTGATCTCGATGCCGCTATGGTACCTAGGTAGGATTATTTCCATTGTTAAAGTTATTTCATGTTAATACGTGTTTTTTTGGTTGTTCTTCCATCTGCCCGTAATATAAAAGAATTATTTAAAATTTGCAGTCCAGCGCCATCCCACGCTTCAACGTCCACAACGGCTGAAGAATGCACCCCAAGCGTCTTGCATACGCCTGAGAAGGATCACGATAAAATGGACGAGCAACTAGTGGAGCATGAGAATGGACATAACGGTATAATTTTAATATTGCTTAATGTGTTGCTTTCGCGAGATGGGAAGCGCTTAAGTTTAGAGATAAAAAAATATTCTTTTTTGTTAAGGTTTTTTTGGCAAGTATACACTACTTAATGAAGTTCGTTTCTTTTAACATCTAATTTTCTCTACAGTATCGGACACGCCCTTAGCAATGCCTGAGGATGGAACACCGGAAAAGCGTCGTGCTCTTCAATTCGTGGCCGGCAACGGAGCTTTACCCCATGATGAGATGCACCGTGTGGACGGTTAGTGTTCACACACCCTATTTCTAAGTTAACAGTGACCTAATTAGTGATTTATACAGGGATATATTTTTAGATTTGTATTTGCCATATGTATTTGAAAGTCATCAATATACTATAATCTTAATTATATATGTTACAGACATTTAGGTGATATATATTTATATATATAATATAATATGGAGCTCACACATAACAATTTCTTGTCAATATTGTATCACATCTTTACATTTATTGAAAAATAACAAAATAATATAAATTAATTCAGGCCACGAAGATCACGAAGCTGAGAATGTTCCATTGCTGTCCCGCGCAAAGAAAGAAAAGAACACAGGAAAAAAACAAACTAAAGAATTACAATTTTGCAAGTAAGTTTTCGTTTTAAGAGATTAAATTTTGGATTTGTTTTTAAATGAGATTGTATTACTCTGAGCAACTTTTTAAAATAAACAGGAACCTGCTGTGTGAAATGGAATGTCACGAGCACGCTTGGCCATTCTTAATCCCGGTAAATACAAAATTGTTCCCGCAGTACAAAAAGGTCATCAAGTGTCCAATGGACCTCTCCACTATACGGAGAAAGCTACAGGAGCCTGGGTAAGAACATTTTGTTCGTTTATATTCTTTTAGTAACCACATTGCAGGCGGGTAGCCTACGTTCCGCTAAACTGACTCAACCCGCCATCGCAGCCGCGGCCTGCAAATGGCCAAACAACGCTTGCCCTAGGTGAGCCTGCTTGCTCGTTTGCCACTTGTCTTCATTAAAAATCTTCTATTTTAGTTTATTTCGTTGTAAGTTTAATAAAAATTAGCATGAGAGGTTTAATACTCTAAAATAATTTGTGTTCATTTTGTCGTCATTTATATACACGTGCTCGGTAGTCCAGACAAACAAAATTATGTACTAATTTGTTTTATCGCTGGACAGGAATAAGATGAACTATCATAAAAAAAATATAATTTTCGAAATCGTCTACAATAACATTCATTATATATAATTATATATGAATTATATTTACAGATATAAATGCAAGGAAGAATTCGCGTCAGACGTGCGCCTGATGTTCAGTAATTGTGAAGTTTTTAACGAAGACGATAGTCCAGTAGGTAGAGCGGGCCACAGCATGCGACAGTTCTTTGAGACGCGCTGGGCCCAAATCTGAATGTCAAGCCACTTGATAATTGGTCTAATTGATTGGGAGATCAGTCCCACTTAATGTGACACTACAATTTGAGATGTCAAGAAATTGAACAATCAATATAGAGATTAATGGATGAGTTCGTTTAATATACCTACTAGCAGATGGTTTATTTTCTGCTAAGGCAGATACTACAAAAGGAATGTTTATCATAATACGGTTATTGATTTTACTGTTCTTATGTGTTACTTTTCATAACATACATCTTAAAACCGTTGTAATATGTTATTTAACAGTTTTGCACAGTATTCTCTGTCGTATGAGGCGATCTTTTTGGTTCAATTAAGAAATTCTTATGAAATCAGGTGATTGAATATCACATACAATTTTTTAAGTGTCAAATTTATTACAACATTCCAAAATATAATAACTTGTGCAAATTCTTCGCGTGAATGTCATTAAAATAATTTAAAGGTGTACCCAACCATACACACATTTTGTGTAACCAAAATGGCGCACATTATGAGTGTAACTGTATTTAAACGTAGCCGGTGTAAATAGCATAAAATAAGATTTTAAAGTATTAGTACGAGTTATTTCTAAGCATAGGTAAATATTATTAATGGTCAATGTCACTTATCGAAATATTTTTATTTGCGACTAAACAGTATTCTAGACGATCCGCTGCATTCGTCAATTCGATTGGTTTATTATATTTTCGGTGGCCAGTGTTGAGAGGTTGTGTATATCATCTTTAAAGTTTAATAAATGCGCCAAATATTTGACATAAATTAAATAAATTTAATGTAATTCAGTTTTACATGCGATTTGTTATAAGAATTAGATGTTATGGCTTGATGAGCATGTTGCGCAAAAGGGCGCGTATTGGTGATTTATAAAATGTTATTAAGGATTGAATGCGCATTTTATTATTATCAAAAGACATTTCAAACTTAGTATTGTTATACTAAGTAAATTGACAAGTATTACAATGTTTTTTTTAAAAAAGAAACTTCAAATTATACTAAAATGCGTGTCGTCCAAACGTTGAGATTCAGTGTGAAATTTTCAAATGCATGGTGTACAGGAAATGTGGTTGTAGTGTATAGATTTCGGTAGTTGATTAAATGCGGTAGAATATATGTAAATTTACGTCCTTCGCTTGCTCCAGCAAATCTCGAATATATACTAAGTCAAAAGTCTTAGAATTCTTAAGCGAGGTTTTTTAAAAAAAAACATTTTGTTGAAATGCATTTACCATTTAATATGTTTGTGCTAAAAGGCAGCCATGCTTTTTTATTTCACAACGCTCTTCAACGTTGCCTTTTTTTAAACATAATGGTCAAACAGATCTTGAATTAGTTTTAATTTGATGTTCTTAGAATACTTAGTGACTGGCCTAAATTATATCGAAGGTATCGAATTATAAAATCTCGTTTTAATTTGTTGATAAATATCAAAATATTATTAACGAAGGCGCGAGTCATATTTATTTGAACAGCCCTAATTCTTCGTACTTATTCCTTTTTATTTGATGTTTTGATTTTTGTGGCGACACTGTATAGATTACATTTAGTTATACATCATTCCTACAGCACAAAGGTGTTGATAGTATTTTAAAGTATTAATTACTACTTACGCGGTTTCTTAATATAATCTGTTGTTGAGAGAACATACAAAAAATAAATTATTATTAATCTATAGTAATTAGCCTCTGTCAAGATATGTTTTTAATACTGCCAGTAAGTAAAATGCGAAACATATTTTGGTGTATTCGTCCAATGGGCGTAAGTGATGGATATAGTTATATGTTGTGTGAATCAGTTGATTTTAACTATAAATGGATATATAAATTATATATATGATAAAAATAAATAATTTTTGAAGCACTCTGTCGTGGTTTTACCTTTTTTGCATCACATTTCTAACCATAGTCTAACAGATTTTGTTAAGTGGATCGAGATAAGAAATAAAAAAAAATACAGTTCTCTCATTTAAACTCCAAAACATTATAAATTGGTGCTTTGTTGATTAAATGCATACCATTTTCATATATCATATAAAAGATTATGTAATTATTGGCGATTGTTCTAATTTAGCGAGGGCACGTTTAGCTTTATTTCTTCTATGACTTCGCTTTCTGTTGAGAGGAACACTGCCAATTAGCTTACCAGACTTTTGTAGAGCGACTAGCTTTGCAGATGTGCTCTGAAATATACAACACCGTGTTATAGTCATAAAATCGTTCGCGCATATATGTAAAGTACATGTTACCTGGAAGAACTTTAAAATCATTCTAATTGTTTTTAATCAGAACCAATTGAGATTATAAGAGATAAAAATTAATTTCCGATTCTGGCTAGACAATCTCGCAAATACATACAAAGAACAACTGCTACATATATCTACTCTAAAATTACAACTCAATAACAAGTTGTCTACGTTTAAACTACTTATGATAAGACGCTCATTTACCTTCGCTTCCCCTTTGCTTATTTTACTGTTCTTTTGTGTTGAATAAAGAACATTGATTCTTTTATTATCCATCATAGAGTGATGCTTTGATAGTGCCATCTGGAAAGATAATGATATATGTAATATTGTAGACTTTTGAAATTACTTAATTTTGATGTAGCATTTAAGCTTACTAGGGTAATTAATAAATTACAATTATATTGGTTAAAACGTTTTTTATAAAAGACTATTGTAGCAATTAAAGATTTAATAACTATATTCACCTCATAACTATGTTCATCTTTAAGTTCCAAATAAGCAATACAACTTTTATTTCCATCTTCCATTTTAGGAATCCTTACATCTATTATACTATCACTTAGATCTGAAAAATGCTGCAGAACCTAAAATATTTTTTAAATATATGTTAAACCACACCTGAACAGAAAAATATAGAACAGAGTGTTCATAGTTTTGATTGGATCACAATTTTAAAAAAAACTACTACACTAAGCAAAATTTCAATTTAAGTTTAGATTTTCTAATGTGATTTCTAATGTGTTAATTGGGCACAATTTCTAAAAAATACTTCTAACAGTTGGTTATCAAGTATATATTTTTAATATGCTTACTCTTTCCTTTGCAATATCAACTGATAAGTTACCAACAAAGACAACATATCTCTTCGGACCTTTAACTCCTTGTTTTTTATTTATACTATACACTGGTGGTTGTTCTTCCTTTTTAAGGTTAGTAGTATCTATGATATCATTCTTTTGTTTTGAACCTTTGTGATTCTTCGTTTTTTTTTCTTCTACACCATTTTGTACAGAAGATTTAAGCATATTATAAAGTATACGCATTTTTCGTAATTCTGGTTCAGTTAATTCATTCGGTGATTTTAGCAATGATTGCATTTTACCAAAAATGACATCAGGTAGTGGATTTTCAGTACCTTTTAAATTATCTCTAAGCATTTGTCGTATCCTTCCTGTAAAATTTATTATAGGAATATAATTAGAGGAACATAAACTAGAATTTAATAAATTTTAACTTCTATTTAATTTTTATCTCGGTTTTACATTAACTTAATAATTTTAAGCCAGGCCATATATCTTTGGATATTAAATTAACAAATACCTTTTTGATTATTAGTCATGGGTATAGCAAGGAATTTTTTTACAAGTTCGTGATCATTGAGTATTGGATACCTTTGATCTATTTCTTCCGGTGATAAGATCACCTGTAAAAATGTTGTATAATTTATTGTCTAACATAATATTTAACAAGCATTCTATGACTTAATTTTTAAATCTGTTTGCTTCCTTACACTATTTATTAATGAAGCAGATCACATATGGTAATAGTGAACGGTATATACACAAGATAAGCAAGAAAACAAGTTTTCTAAATTGATATTTAATTCTAAGAAAAGATTATTTTGTAATATATCATTTAGAAGTAACAAATTATCAATAAATATCTATATAGTGTAGATCTGATACCTTTGGTTTATTGCAAATATTATCTGCATCTTTCGAAATGTTTTTGTTGAGACTGGTATTCGTAGGATTTATATTTTCTGTTTGTAATTTAATTTTTTTAACCTTCGTATAAATTTTTTCGAGTTTCCTTTTTTTATTAATAGGTTTAGTTGTCGAATTCATATTGCTGAAAAAGATACATTTAATAATTCAATAAATAATAATCAAATTATAATTATTGCTCATTTTAATTAAAATCGATGAAAAATTTAATGCAATGTATTTACAACGCGATTTACTAATTTTTGTTTAATGTCAACATGTCAATGCATGAAAAAATGAAAATCAAGACACGTACACTTTTAAAGCTATTTTTGTTTGAATTTTAGCGATCACAAATAATCAATTACAAAGTAATTGTTAGGTTATTTCTCCAATGTTCAAACCTTGTGTTGACAGTTTTTTTTTGGAATAACAAACTCTCTATGGCCATACGGCTTGCTACCTTAACTTCAGTGTTGCCGTTTTAACGTTTTTGTCACTTGATCTAGCGAATTTTCGATGTGTTTAGCGACTTTTTTTATATTGATCTAGCGACTAAACTAAAATAAACAACTTTTTATAAACAAAGCTACACCAAGCTCAGTAGTATAATGACATTTGAAAAAGCGGTTTTTTCGATATTCGAATACTGACATATTTTTGAATAGTTCAAATTTAATAGTTGTTAATAGCAACACTACGAACCCTACCCGATCGACGTTTGATTTTTAAGTCGTATTCCGATAATGTACCTAATGTCCGATGTCCGATGTCCTATGTTCCAATAATGTCACCCTATCAAACTATGCATCAGTTATTTATTTTTCATTCATTTGTCAACATTGCTCAGAAAAAGGAAGGAATAACCGGTTTCTAATTTCTAAATTAGGTATTCGTAGTACAAACCTATTTGTCAAAGTATGAATAAATGTTTCGATGAGGTTTAGATTGAAGACATTTTTAAGCAATGGCACAGTAGTAACTTTCTGATATTGGACATCACGACTATACATACTGTACAATTTTGGTATTAAAAAATAAGGACGCCCGAGGCATTTATACGTATATAAAGACATAGCAGATTTAGCCATCACAGTTCTGTCGTTGCCACATTCCAAGGCAGAAGTGAAACGAATGTTCAGTTAAATGAATAACAAAACTTTAAACTTAAAGCACTTTAAACTTCATACTTATAAGAAATCAGGTAAAGATTTTAAAACGGTATTGCCATAACTATGTCTTGCCAGGTTAAGTCATGACCAAAATGAACTACAGTGATACCATTAACTTCTGGTGCCTCAGCACCATTAGAAATGACTGAAGTCGAAAATGACGAGATAGATAACAAATTTTTTGCTTGTTTATCTATAGAGATTTTATTATTATGATTACAAGCTTTTTATTTACATCTTATTTTGTTACCATATAATAATTTGTTATGTTAGCTACTTCTAGATGATTTTTTTCAGAATCTAATGACTTTTTATATTCTTAAACGGCAAAACTGCTTAACTTACATGGGATATGACTTGTTACATGAGCATCGAGCAACCGAACGGTACTCACCGAGGTAAGTATAATAAAATAATATAGGATAGGGAATAAAACAAAATAATTTATTTTTATTAACTGTTGGTGTCAACGTGCTTTCTTTATAAGTTTACGTCGTTTCCAAAGCACTAGTGCAGAAGAAACGGCAACAAGCTGTACTGTGGCATTTTCTCGAATGACACATCTATTGGCTGCTCGTTTTCGAGGGCCCTACTCAGAACCCATTTGACTTTTTATTTTTATCCTCACGGATGGTTATCAGCTTGCTGTTAGCTACCGTGATGACCTCATCACGATCCTCGAGTCCTACACTTGTTTGACTTTTCTCAAGGTTGACCTGTAATTGTTACAGACAATCTCACAACCTATGCCGATTCGTTACTCTTTGCCACCCTTTTTAAATATTTTGAAGAATTTGTTTTTCGTATGATTAGTAATAAATAGTACCTAACTAATTATTTAATTTTTTTAATTTCTGAATTAAAACATTCCATTTAGAGAAGATAATCTCAAGCTTGCAATAGATAAAAGTTATCATAATACGAAATATTTTTGTTGATGGTTGGGGAATTACCAAAAACCAAGGGGTTTATAATTTACATCATTTGACTGTCTCTTTCATACTATATTTACTGTGTTAAATATTATTTCTTATTTGTTACATTCTTTGCCGTTTATACCTGTGACCTGTGTAAGTATATCTTAATCACATTTTCTTCTTTTCAAAAAGTCTTGTGTAAACCATTACCATTACGTTCTTTTTTTTATATAATGTATTTCTTTATATATAATAGTCAATACCAGCTGTTTTATACAGTATAGTTAAGTGACCATTTGTTTTTTAACTCAAAGCAAGCAGGCTGACAATGAAGATAATGAATAACAATTGACTTACAAATGAATAACAATAAAGACAACTTTTTAATTTTCTTTACTTAGCGTAAGTGTTCCTTAATGGAATTAGTATTTACTATTATGTAAACGTTCCACATTTATTGTATATTAAGAATACGCCGCTACAAAATTTAAGATAAGAGTACCAAGCTCCTGTTTTCTGGAATGACTATCTCGCTGTATGGACATACGGCCTTGCCAGCTTAACGCGGACTAGAGGGCGAGCGGGATATCTCGCCAGCCCAGCTCCACTTGATATTTGTTGGTATCGAATATCAATCCGCCGAAACTCAAAAGCCGAAGTCGCCAAATACTTTTGTATCTTTATTGCAATGTATATCCCATGCAAGTAGATACTTTTCCTAAATCTGCGCAATGAAATATCTCTTCTTTAGTACGAAAGCTAGTCTACAGTTCAAAATATTCACAGCTAGTTTTATAAAATTTTGTGGCCGTATCTTTCACCGAGTATTCATTAATATTAGTGCCATCATCTTTTTGTTTCACAATTAAACCACAAACAATGAATGGAAAAAACTGGTTGTTCTGTTTCTGACCCAAAATATCTTTGAGATATTGATTTCTTTTGCCGCATTAATTGCCGAAGAAGTCTAATCCTCGACTTTTAATACAGACTTGTAAAAAATTAAGCCATAATTCTGACCAAAAATTATATCTCCAAAAAAGTTCTTTAAGAGTTTGAGAGAATCTTCAAAGCTCAAAAAATAGTCTTAATGATTGGTACATTTTAAAACTCGCTCCAAAACAGACAAAAGCGCAAGCCACCTGGTTTTACTATAGCAAAACATGGTGATGTTCTATTTCAGCTTCAGCGCAAAACTCGAGAGTTTTACCTCGAACCGTGTAATACAAAAAAAGTAATACACTTTACAGTAATCCTTTCATAGTCTAAACACTACATTTAGTGTTCATTATGAAAGATATGGAACTGTGTAATTAAATATATTCAATTTTGATTATTTTTCAGAAAAATGAACAATAAGCATGAACCTTTAACATCAGTACAACTACAACAGGAATATTTTGAAAATCTTCCGGATTATGACTGGGTTAAGTAAGTATTATTTAAAAAACATTCTTATTAATATGGATAGCTATGTCCTCATCTTACTCTAAAATAATGAAATTGATTCCAATTTAATCTTGTTAATTTTTCTCATTTTACAATTTATTTTTTAATCTAAGTCATTTCTCAAAGTAAAAGTTCATATTCTGTAGTTACAAGTTAATTTTAAAATTAAATACATATATTGGTTTAATAGTAAGTGGATGAAACAATGACTATTACAATTTTCTTTTTTCAGGTATGATTTAAAAAATAGAAAGCATTTGATGCAGAATGTAGCATTTGCTCTTTTTGGTAGCCCCAGTTTAGAAGGTGACTTACTTGATGATTTGATATTACATTCTACACTGGAGGGTTATACCTGTAGACAAAAAGAACAAGTAATGAAAATCTATCAAAAGATTTGTGAACAAAGTAAGTGGGCTTAAGATTATTAACTATTTAAAAATAAAATAATAACCATTAATCATATTATGTATTATTAATTAGAATGTTAAAACATATCAATACAATGTAAGTATTAATATACTTTTTATGTAGAATTTAATATTAATATAAGTTACTACCTGACCCAAAAATATTTTTTTCTGATACATTTTATTTATAGCTCTATCACAAAAATTTCATAAAAATTAGTTGAGTCGTTTCAGACGTTAGTATTTACTTTTGTATAGTATGCACTTTTTTGGCTAATTTCTCAAGAGACATTTACATTTGTAGAGAAAATAAATCAAAATTATTGTTGACAAAAGTACATATCTAGATTAAATTTTTCATATTGTATTTGTAATCCTTCCCACTATTTAACACTATTTACAGGTAAATATAGTCTAAACAGTACAGATATAATGCTCTCCATACTACTTATTGTATGCGTCACTCCCAAGCCTTTGTCATTTTTGAAAATAAAACCATCAGACTATTGGGTGGACTTACATAAGAAGACTGATGTGGATTTGATGTGTACAACAGTGTTTAAAATTAGAAAATGCATACCAACTATTGTTAATTGTAAGTTTTCAATATTACTGTAAATTAATTCTTTTGTTATTTAAACAAATTAGTTTTAGGATTAAGAACAAAAATTAAAGGCATTTATTTATGTTTTTCAGCAAAGCCATGCAGAGTGTATATTGATGATAATGCAAGAGTATACCGAGATTGGCAATCATATTTAAGAGAGAACACACTTCCTAAGTGTGTGATTGTAGCTCCACAAGGTGGTGAATATAAAGGAGTTATAGTTGATGTAAACTCTAGATTTTGATCTATTTATGATATTGCATTGTTAAAATATTAGTAATATGTATAGCCATCTATTTAACCACCTTCAGGGATAAAACGTCGTGTTTTACCGAAGATCCTATAATGAGATTGTTTTTATTATACAAAAGATATTCCAGATGTGTCTGGCTCTATTCTTACACATAGGTCCAAGGATTTACTTCATAATATGTTACATCTAATTTTACAAAGTGATATGTCCTACCTTTAACATAACACTAATTTGTTTCATGTTTTTGAATTATTATTTTAATATAGGAAGAAGACGTTGTTGTGCGGTTGTCCGTAACACCCTCACCTGCTTTGGGCCTCAAATCCATAGTTCTCAATGGTGCAGACACTGTTAGTACAGTGGCTTCCATTGGAGCTATTGGTGTGTTGGGCGTGGCTGCTTTCACTCCGGTGGCGCCCGTTCTCGTCGTTGGAGCTGGTTTAGCTACAGTTGCAACCGGATTATATGGCCTAGCTCGTTCATCGGTTCATTTAGACGACCGAAAAAAACACGGACAAGTGAGTGCAACTCTTCTATACTAGAATACTACTAACTGGCAAACTTTGTATAGTCTATAAACGTTTTAATACAGTATTTTATAAGCATAAACAAAAAGGTATTATAAAAAAAGTCTCCAGTCTCTCGGTTTATAATTGGTGCTATAATCCGACTGTGAATTATTTATATTGGTTTCTTTACAGTCTAGACTAACCACTAATATGAGTTATGTCTAAATGTGGCGGCAAATGTGGATTAGCTTTAAACCTCCAGTGGCCATAGTAGTAGTTGGTTTTTATTTTAATTTATTTTTATAGAGTATAAGTTTAATGGACTCAGAAGCGCGGGGCAGTTGGATTAACATAGCGGCATCGAGTGCGGGCTTGTGCGCAGGCGCCGCCTCCAAGCTGTTATCTCGTTCTGTGGCCGCTGGCAGTAATCTTACCAAGGTAAATGAACAGATGAACAATATTAAGGTCGGGACAAAGTCTTGAACTTTAAAATATCTGTGGCTGTATATATGGCCTTTGGTAACATTAAAAAATTCTAATTTTTAAGAAGACAATTCCAAATTCAAATTAGGAAAATAATAGGTAGGGGCAAAAGTATTTTCGTATTTTGAATATATTATTAGTCATCAAATCTCTTTGGCTGTTCTGAATGTTACTGGGTGGTTTTAATACCATTAAATATTGATATTCTGAAGATGCAAAAATAAGAAAAACTACTAGTTCTCGCCGTTTTTCAATTGTTTTTCATGCAAGCAAAATGGACGTATGTGACGAAGAAATTCGGTACATTTTAAAGTTTTATTACAAAAAAGATAAAAATGCGACGA